>CABHPQ010165365.1:1282-25220 GCA_902168405.1 Peromyscus aztecus | reverse complement strand
TGAGTCATGTTTTCAGTTTTTAAAACTGTAAAGACTATGAAGCTTGAACATGTGCAGAATGTCTTTAAGCCACTGTTGAGGGGAGGCACACACATGGAAAACTGTATTTAGAGAGTAACAATCCTGGTGATGGCGGGGAAAAGATGAAGAAAGACTCCAGAAGTAGAGGATAGCGGTTAGTTCTGGTCCAGGGGAGGCACACGAGTGCAACCAGGAAAGGAGCTAACAGCATCACTATCTGGCATCCCTGTCTTAGATCAGTGACCTTCCTAACGCTGTGACCCTTTACTACAGTTCTTCGTGTTGTGGTGACCCCCGGCCATTAAGTTATTTTCGATGCTACTTCATAACTGTAATTTTGCCGTTATGAATTGTAATATAAATATCTGATGTGCAGGATATTTATATTAGGTTAGGTGACCCCTGTGAAAGGGTCATTTGACCCCAGAGGGGGGTTGCAGCCCAAAGAGTCACTCTCTTAGATCTTCTCTATTAGCCACAGCTACCCTTTGCTGTCCATCTGTTTTGGTTTCTAGGGCTGACAAATACGATTTGGGATAAGGAATTTCCCTAAAATATTCCATTTCTAGGTTCTTTCCATGTATCAAAGATGGCATCAACTTACAAATGAAACCTGAGACTGGGGAGCTTACTTGGTAAAGCACTAGATTTGTCAGCACGAGGACCTGAGTTCAAGTCCCAGAGCCCGCATACAAAGGCAGGCATGGTGCGGCATGCCCTTGTAGTCTTGGCGACAGGGGAAGCCTGCTCAGCGAGCTCTAGGACAGCATCTGAGGTTGACCTTTGGTCCCCATGCACACGCATGAGCACCTGCACACATGCAGACACACATGGACACACTGAGAATTCAAACCTAGTTTTGCTCTGCAGATATTTTGGCATCGGACTAGGCATCAAATACCAGACAAAACAAGTCAAGCACGGCCGTAACCTCAGCGGCCGGCCAGTGGGCTACGATGGAAGCCACGTTTGTAATTTTAAGTTTTCTAGGTGCTGCGTTAGCAAATGCCACAACAAAAACCCAGGTTGATTTCAGTACCGTATTTTAAGTCAATATAGTCAAAATATTACCATCCTCACCAATGTCAAAATTACTAATTTTTTTACGCTTGGGTAGAAATTCTACATTCTTTCCTACATGCCCAGTGTTTGAAATCTGGTATATATTTTGCCTTGAGTGCATCTCAATTTGGACTAAGTGCCTATCGCATGCTCTAATGTGCGTGTGGCCTGCAGAGCGGAGCAAGCAGCATAGTATTGGTGGATAAGTGAACAAGAAAGGGTTATTCATGTGTTCATATTTTTTGTCATTCATTATTTTGTGGGTATGGATGTGGACATGAACAACTCCAGAAGGCAGAAAATCAGAGGACAACCTGCAGGACTTTTTTTTGTTTCTTGTTTGTCTTGTTTTTTAAGACAGTTTCTCTATGTAGCCCTGACCGTCCTGGAACTCACTCTGTAGACCAGGCTGGCCTTGAACTCACAGAGATCTGCCTGCCTCTGCCTCCTGAGTGCTGGGATTAAAGGTGTGTGCCATCACCGAGCTCGGGAGTCTATTCTGTCCAGGTCCACCACGTGGGCTCTGGGGATGGAACTTGGATCTTCAGTCTTGGCAGCAAGCTCCTTTACCTCCTGAGCCATCTCAAAGGCTCTTTTTGTCAATTCCTTGCAGAGCTCCAGGAACTGGGACCTCACGGGGGTGGGGGTGGGGGGGACGACATACAAGTTAATGAAGAAAAACATATGGAAAGCTGGGGCTGAGTGGTCTGGGCTCCCTGCTGGAGAAACTACATCACCCAGAAGCTCCGTGTTCTTATTATAAAGAGTTGAACATAGAGGCAGGGTTATTACATACACCTAAAAAAGGAGGCAGGGATATTATATATAGATAAACAAGGAAGCAGGGTTTATGGTATACAGCTGGATAAGAGGGCAGGTCCAGCTACTCTCTGTAGGACAGTCTCTGTAAGGGAGCAATCTTCAAGCTGTAAGTATCTGGGGAGAAAGCTGTGGTGGCCATTTCTGCCTATACTCTCAGCCCTCACACTTGGTGGCCCGAAGAAGGCTTGGCCATTTCCCTCTGAGCATTACCCCAGGGGAGACAGCTTTGCTATTTTCTCTGTGAGTCTGGGCTATGGCGTCCTTGACGTGACTATGTCCACAACACCAGCACACACTCACTCAGTACTTCACTCACTCAGGCCTTCCTCTGCTCCCTACATTTCTTATGTTTTTTAATATCTGGCTCCTAGGTCATCAGATAGTGTAGCATGATAATGAACCTCTCGATAGGCTGAGGCATTCCTCAGAAAGCTCTGAGGAATGTGGATAATTTGTTAGGAAAACTATCTTCCACTCTCTAGGACCTGCCCACACCTTCACAGGTTTGCTGAGGGCCCTCTTACAGATGGCTGTCTGTGCCACTTTATCCTCTATTCCATGGGCCTTTCTATGCATCTCTCAGAAGGACCTGCCCTACCCACTTCTTTATGGAAATAAGATCCATATTTTACACCACACCGGAGATATTTTACTACACATCTGCTGTGTTAGTTAGAAACTACTAGAGAGTTGGCTCAGTTACCTCTGTCAGAATTCTTGTTATGAGTTAGATTGGGATATTGAAACTTAATTTTGAGGTATATAGACTACATCATCTATTAGTCACTTAACATCTGTAGTTAGGTTATCATACCCTTAGCTAAAGTAACCAAATACTTGGAAACATAAGCATCATTGATTACTATTGCTAGATTTGGTCTGGAAAACTTGTGTTTTTTTTTGTTTTTTCGTTTTTTTCGAGACAGGGTTTCTCTGTGTAGCTTTGCGCCTTTCCTGGAACTCACTTGGTAGCCCAGGCTGGCCTCGAACTCACAGAGATCCGCCTGGCTCTGCCTCCCAAGTGCTGGGATTAAAGGCGTGCGCCACCACCGCCCGGCTAAACCTGTGTTTTAATACAAACTTTCAAAGTTATTTATAAGTTTTGTTGTTGGGTTTTTTGTTTGTTTGTTTTTTAATCTTTGAAGTCAGGAGTTTGGTGCATATCAATTATCCTAGTACTTGGGAGACTAAGGCATGAGGATAGCCTGGGCTACCTAGTTAGACTTTCTCAAAACAACAACAACAACAACAAAAATAATGTTTGTTTTCTATTGAAATTCGTGGTTCTTCCCTAAAAGGATTATTTTTATTCCCACCCCCTCTCTATATCGATAACTTTCCTAATTTTATGTTCTCACTTAAATCATTGAACGTGTGATACACTTTATTTACATAGATTGTTTTAAGACTTTTAAACCAAGAATTTAAGATCTGTCAGCACATAGCTGTGTATGAAGTCTAATTTTTAATTAAATAAGTTCATATTTTAACTATAGACTAGCTGACAAAAAAAAATTTTTAATCTAGATCGACACAAGAGTGAAGTGTGAAAACTTAGGTACCAATGAGGAAAATAAAAATGTGTTTAACTCAAGTGAAAAAGAAGTCTTCACACCCCATTTCGAACCCAGAATTATATGATTTGTGGTTATCCCCAGCCCTGAACTGACTTGGCTTTGAATGTAAACCCTCTTCTTAAGCTATTTAACACTGATCACATTCTTAACGGGTTAAAAAGGAAGCGAGATAGAAACTTTCCTGGAAACTTCATTTTTATTTTTCTGGTAGCACTTTTTGGAAATGTATTTTGAATATCATTCAACTGTTGGATATGGATTGAACTTTTAAATCAATTCCCCCCATACCTAGCTTCTGCCAGCTAAAACAAGTTCTGCAGATGTTAATGGCTCATGTCAATACTGAGAATGAATAGGCAGAAAACACATCATTGAATGTCTCCAGCAAGGACAACTGCCAGTCTCCAATCTCTCCTTTCTGGTTTTTGTTTTTTTTTTTTTGTGCGGATCAGGCGTGGGAGCAGAGACCGCATTGACTGTTTGCAAGCTGCTGCTTAATATGCAGAAGTGCTCCATCAGGAAAATGTCTGTGGGGCTTTAGCTGACCCGCCTCTGGGGGTGGGGGATGTTGGAGGGGAGCTTGGAAAAGAATTCATAAAGAATGATCTTAAACCCAAAGAGTGTAATAGATTATCAGCAAAAGCTGCTTTCTTGTCATTGTCCCGCCGGGGCTATCACTAGCTAGCTCCTCCGTGGCTGTCAATTGCAGCCACACACACACAGGTTCAGCAGATGGCGACAGAAAGCTTGCTCGGGGTCTCTGCCTGGCAGTGACTGTAGGTGTTCACTTAAATCATTGGCTCCTTCTAAAAAGTTTTGTTTTGTTTTGTTTTTTTCCCCTTCTGAATCATCTGATCCCCTCCTAACAAAGAGGAGCTTTTCTTTAAGACAATTGGTGGCATCTAGGTTTTCTTAGACCCCCAAACAATGTAGCAGTTCCCCTTTCCAGGAAAGTCATTAAAGTCAATAAGGTGGTACTTTCCCAGTATGCTGGGAAGTAAATTCTCTGGGAATTGAAATCATCTGGGCACCACCCCCGGAAGGCTCTCCATCCAAGACTTTGGTTGGCTGAAAGGAGGGACTCTGTGTGCTTATGGTAATTCAGGTTCTGTCTTCCTTAGGGATGTGTTTCTAAGATATGGCTTCAACTGCAAATCTCAGGCCAACCTGACCATGGTAGACTGCTTTCCTGTCAAGGACTTTCTCTTTCTCCTTAAAAGAAATGTAGAGAGCAAACCTTTGAATACCAAAACATTTACCTAAAGATGTACTACTGTGTTGAAAGACTTGGCCCTAATTTAGGCATTCCAGTCCATTCTCTTTTAAAAAGAAAAGCAACAGGAAGATGAACCTTTTGAAATACAACGGATAAATTTCTAAGCATATGTCACATACCTTTCATTCAGAAAGTACGGCGATAAAAATGTGTTAACTCCTATTTAAATGTTTTCTATTATAGCACAGTCTGCTTATATATTTTAAAATACACTTTGAACTCAAACTTGCTGGTTTATTTGTGAGTTCTTTTGTGTTTGAAACTTTCTGTCTGTTCATTGACTTGAAGGAGGGTCTTAAAATTTAATCTTGTGGTACCTAAATTAACAATAGAAGGTTACATGCAAATAAGCTAAAGGGCCATTCACCTCTATAATTATTGACCATATACAGTTTATTAACATAAACTTACCCAGTACCAATGCTTTAACAATGCATTTAGAATTAATTATTCCCCGTGATCGTGTGCAGATCATGTCCGTTAGACTGATTTGGAGACATCCACTCTTAATACTTGTTCAACCATTCCTTTCCACTATAAAAACGAAGGCCAATGCAGCAACTGTTCGTTGTGGCGGGGGATGGGGGGGTCCTGAGTTCATACTGATGAATGTCGAATTTGTAGCCGTTCATGCTTTCATAATGAGGTTAAAGGAAACATGAAGTATAGCAAGGTTCCTGGGCCTCTGAGTGCTCTGTGGAGCCGCAAGTCAAGTTCTTCCCTGCTGTCTGCTAGTGCTGTGCTGTGTGGATGTGTAATCTTCTTGCTGGGCTAGGCTTCTTACTTTTCCAAGTCTGCTTGATTTTTAATTATATTTAGGTTGGCTTTTTTAAATGCATTCTTTTTTTTTTTCAAGGTATTGCCAATAATCACTTTATATTTGTTTCAAATATGCTGAATGAAACTCTCTATTACTTCTAAATTTTGTTTCTAAGTTGGGATTTCTCTTTCAAAGAAAATTACAAACATATGAAAACATATGTTCTAGTAATTAAAGATTGGCCTTTATACAAGCATTAAAGTTCCACTCACAAGCATCTGACACTATACCTCCAGGGGATGCTATGCTTCCGGTCTCCTCGGGTACCTGCACTCATATGCACATGTCCACATGCAGACTCAAATACCTATACATAATTAAAAATAAAAATTCTAAGTTTAAGTTTAAAATATTACAATATATAAATTCAAATTTAACATTCTGATGGCAATAATTATCAATAAGAACCATATAAAAAAGAAAAAAAGCAAACATTTAATGCATTAAATTTTACTTGACGTATTTATCCTACGGAAAAAAGAAGATATGTAAGGTTTCAGTTAGGAATCATTTCTGATAACAAGAGCTGTTAAGCCAGCAAAATCTCCACACTGCAGAAGTTCTGAATTCATTAAAAGTGTGTTAAGGAGTTGTGAAAACTCAAATGCTCTTTGTAATGTTAAGGGAAAGGAGTAGGGTGTGACACTATATACAGTTGGTCTCAAGTAAAATAAACCTGTGACATTATTTACATAAACTACACACATGACACAGAAGAAAATGATTTTATTACTACAGGAAGTTAGTTCCTAAATAAATAAGTATAACATCTATAATAAAAAATAATCTTCAACTGAATCCTTCTAGGGATTTTAAAAGGGGAATTAAAGCTATGAGAATTTGATGGCATGTAAATATATTCACTTGTAGAAATAAGATGATACCTATTTTTTTTTAATCTGTGATTGCTTGCTCATGTAGACATTTAAATTTGGCAAATCAGGTAAATTCTGTCTCAGATGGCAGCTATGTAATGAAAAGTGCCCCTTTAAATCAAAAGCAAAGATAAGAAATGTCATTGTCCAGAGACCCACAAATGATCCGTCAGTGCTGCTTTTCAGGGTTCGATGTGTTGAGATTCTGTGTCCTAATTCTGGGGCTTGTTTTCTTCCCAGATCTGGTTTGCCTTTGTCAATGGCTTTTCTGGACAAATCCTCTTTGAGAGATGGTGCATAGGACTTTATAATGTGGTAAGTTGAGCACATTTGATAATTCCTATTTGTTTAATACTGAAGATAAATGTCATACCCGTCATCCGGCCGTGTGATGTAATGAGCAGTATGTCCCTTCAGATGTTTACAGCAATGCCTCCCTTGACGCTTGGAATATTTGAGAGATCATGCAGGAAGGAGAACATGTTAAAATACCCTGAGTTGTACAAAACGTCCCAGAATGCTCTGGACTTCAATACCAAGGTAGGAGCTGGTGTCCTTCCATGTGTTCAGAGGGGTTTTCTCTGTTGCGGCAAGCTTGGGGCATCTGGCCTGCCTCAGCCAAGAACTCCAAGGTACCGTGTGAGGCAAGTCATATGAAGGTTCCGAGTATGGAGGGCAAAGGAGTTTTGTTGGTGGAGTTGGACTGTTGGGGGTTTTGTTATTGTTGTTTGTTTGTTGGGGTTTTCTTTTTTCTTTTTTTTTTTTTTTTTTTTTTGAGGGTTACAAATTAAAATGAAATCACTCTTCATCGGGGTTCTTGGGGCAGCAATGAGTAGGCCACCACGTCACTGTCCTTTCAGGCAGGCAGCGCTGGAAAGGGCTCACTCCTCACCAGAGTCACCTGGGACTAACAGGGCCTGGCTGTGCTTGTGCTGGGGTGAGGAGCGCGATCTCCTTCTTCCCCAGTCTTCTGTTTGAGGAAATAGCGTGCTCATTAGAATTTTAGAGCGGCTGAGTTGGGCATTAAAACTATAGTCTCCAGGAAGTAACTTCTTGTTTCCATGGTAGCTCTGTGGCTTAAAATTTAAAACACAAGATGAAGTATCTAGCGTTTTACCTAAAACTGAAGTTTGCCTGGGTTGTTGTTTTGGTTTTGGTTTTTTATCTACAAAGTCATTTTTTCCTTTTCTTTTCTTCATTAACGTAAAAGGTATCATTGGCATCAAAAGTAGCAGGTTTCCTTATGGCTTCTCCTCTGTGATTATTCTGATTGCTTCTCTTCGTCCCTTTCCCCACCTCCCTTTCTCCCGCCCCCGTTTGTGTGTTCCCACCCCCAGTCACCCCCCTGGTACCTTCATATTTCATGTGTTCGATCACCCTCCCCATTGACCTTCCTTGAGCCTCTTACTCCTTTCCTGAGCCTCCTGTTGCTTTCCTCACCTCCGTCTACACACATTCTCACCTAAACAGACATGCATCAAAACAAGACACTACACAGGGAGGTCACCAGGGCGGAGGGCGGAGGCGAGGAGCCTGGAAGATGAGCGGGATCAGGATGCATGATGTGAAATCCACAAAGAATCAATGAATAGGTTGTTGGGTTTTTTTTTTAATGAGAAACCTAGAGCCACACATGAGAGAGAGAGCCTGCGGGATTTGTTCTTCTGCACCTGGGCCGCCTCACTTCATATAATATTTTCCAGTTCCATTCATTCCCACTCAAGGGTCAGGGGCTCATTTTCCTTTATGACTGAAGGAAATGCTGCCATGTAAATGTTCCACGTTTTTACCGTCCATTCGTCTGCTGGTGGACATTCGAGCTGATTGCATTGCTTGGGTTCAAACTCTACCTAACACATCACAGGCTACTGTCATCTCCTGTGATCTGTGATACTTAGTCATTCCAGCAAGAGAAGATTTCGTTTCTGCATAGTTTACTTTCCAGCAAGTGTATCTTCTAACACCTTTCCACACTAGTATAATGTAATGATTCAGGTTTCTGTTTAATGTCACTGAGAGGATGGATTTAAAATGACAACAACCAAGGTAGATGCCATAATATTTATATATTGGATTAGTAGTAAAACAAATGAACAAATATAATACCCTTTTACTGAATCATTTCCATTTAATTTAGTGCATGTTCAGTAGTAAATTAGTGACAGATATAACAGCAATTCCGTGTCTTAAACGTACAGGCATTTCGCATAGGAACTTTTGCTTTTTTTTTTTTAATCCTGATGTGATTGGACACTGGACGGCCTGGGAATTGAACCTGAGTCCTCTAGGACATCAGTCAGTGCTCTTAACCACTGAGCCACCAGGACCCACATAGCATAGGGACTTTTAACATGTATTAATTCATAAGACTCTCTAGTGCTATTTATTCTCAGTGTACCAAGAACAAAGTGAAACAGGTCTGTTGGTGCCTTTGCGCTACACACCGTAAATGATAGTGTTGAGTATATAACCAGGAAGTTCGTTTTCTTCTGAGACTCAGTCTTCATGAGCACACTGCATGGCTATCCAGCAGTATACATGCATATAGCTTGATAGCTTTGGGGTCAATCATTGAAACTGTTCAATTAAAACATCAAACACCCTGAAGCTTGCTTAATTTGTACCACCAGTTCTGAAAAATGTATTTTTAGTGGTGTATTCTTAAGCTGTTTCTTCATAGTATACAATATCTAAGTTAACATTTTAATATTTTATTTTTTTAGGTTATTTATTTATTGTGAACAGTTGGTATCAAATTCTCCCCACATTGCTGGCATGGTTTTCATTATCTATGGTGAACATTTTCAAATGATGAAAAGCTACAGTCAGGGCGTATGCGGTGGTCATGAGCTCCTGTTTTACTATAAAAAGTCATCTGGGAGCCAAGTGCAGGCTGCTACATTGGCAATAATCCTCTGCAAACCTCGTGGGCTTTATCAAGCTCAGTTACAGGTCCTTGCCTTCCATAGTTTGGGCTCTGTGTGCTGTCTCAGAAGTTAGCTTCCAGCCACAAACATGACCGTGCCCCTCTTGAATGAAAGCATATATCGATCCTCCCAGGATTACCCAGCCATTCCTGAAAAGCTACATCCTCTCATGCCCTGTCACACAGGACAGTTATGGGCACAGTTTTATGGTCAGGAAAAGAAGAAAACAGGTAGCATGCAGTGTTGACATAAGAGTAACCTTTTCCTTCTATCTTTTATCGTTGAAAAATATACATCATTGTCTGTAGAGCCCGGTCATTTAGAAAACTCCAGATCAACTCAATTGAGCTACACAAGTCCCATATCTCTTTGAGTATGTATTTAGCTTATATATTCAGCTTACCATCTATTTCTCTAGGGGTTATAGATTTCCAGCAAATGATTTCAGCGAAACTGTTTGATTGCATTCCACCTAAATGTTTTAAAATTCAGGAACAAATGGTTACAAAATGCATAGTTGTCTACACAGCGGTTGCCGAGGGTCCCAAGTGTGGAAGCATTGTCCCCTTGAATGATGAGGCTTACATTTGTTATGGTAAAAGGGGTCAGAGGTTCTGAGGTCATGACAGGGGTTAAAGGATTAGCATGTGACAATAAGTGTCGGTCGGGGGAATGGAAAAGTAGAAGTAATTTTTCTTGCACCCACCTGTGCTTTCTGTCAAATAAAAACGTGTGGTAATGGCCGAGTGAGGAGAAGCAGCAAAGGTTAATGAGTAACACAAGTTCAAATGTGTAAAGTATTGGAGCGTAAATTGGATCATACCATCCAGCGTGGCTGGGTGAACTCACAAAGGAGATTGAGATCACAGTGGAAAATTTTGGGAGGCAGGCAACTTAATTTCTGTTGTTTGAACAGCTTAGAACTATTAATACACGCCAATTGTATTTAACATTAAGCTTTGTTTGCAAGAAGCCATTTTAAATGATGAAGCTACAGCTGTTCAGGGGCTCATAAAGAGTCTAAGCAGTTTTCTATAACTTAATCTCTCACATTCTGTTACAAGTCCCGATGATGTCTGCTCTCCTGTTCGTAATACACAAGACGTAAAAAGTAATGGCTGTTAAGTGGCTGTGGTGATTGTCTGAGACTTGGTATTGACAGATGTTAAACAATTGTAAAAGCCTTTGATAAATTCAGACATAGTCAGAATACTTTATTTTAATGAATACATAATCTAAATATTAGACTTTGTGCTTTTTTTTTCACTCTATGCAAGACAGAGAAAGCAGCTTTATATTTTTGTACCACCGAAGCAATACAGAGTAGTGGGATGGGGGGGGGGGAATTTCCCAGTCATAGTTTTTTAAAGGTCTATTCTTCTAGAGTTATGAAAAAAAAAAAACCCAGTATAAGAAATTCCAGGATCTGCATTTGTTATAAGATTTTTCTCCCCTTTGGTGGGCAGAAATTTAAACTTTTGATAGTGGAATTTTTTTTTTTAAGTAGGAAAAAAAATTTCAAGTGAAGCTGAAAAAACATCTTGAGAAACATAAAAATAAATAAATGACCCATGAACGTCTACGGCAGAGAGTGTCTGTCAGTTCTATTAATTCACAGTGGTGGCCCCGGCAGAGACACGTTTTGTGCATCCAGCCCATAGATAAAAAGGAAGGGCAGAGGTCACAGCCCGAGTTTATCGCCAATGGTTCTCATGGATTCTTGTTTTCCCTCAGGTTTTCTGGGTTCATTGTCTGAATGGCCTCTTCCACTCCGTTATTCTCTTTTGGTTCCCACTCAAAGCCCTTCAGTATGGTAAGTAGAAAGGGTATGAATGCAGAGAGGTGGTGTCTCACCCTTTCGGCAAAGTAACTCATTGTCGATGTGTGTTCTAAGTTATGGCGGCGTTCCCTGCCGTGGCGTTTTCCTTCATCGAAAATACCGTGCATCCAAAAGTTGTGCCCACAGTCGAGATTTGTATTATTCCTTTAGAAGTCAAGTGACTTAATCTATGCAAAGCCCTTCTTTTTTAGCCCTCATGCTTCCCAAACTTGCAAACTTTATCTTCCCCCGCCGCCTTTACAAGACCATGCTGTGAAGATCGTAAGTGCTAATGTCTTATGTCACCTCTTTCTTGTACTATGAGGCTTATATAGAGCACTTTAAATTGAACCTGATCAGTTGGGCTGGCATTTTCAGGTGAACTTGAGCTGACATTTTTAATGTGTCTCCCCCTTCGTCTTGGAGTGCGCACTTTTTTTTCTCGGCTGGTTTCAAGGGAGTGATTTTTATTCCATCAGTTTTGAAAGAGAGGATCACGGTGTACTTCCTCTGTCCATAAAAATGATAAAGTGGCCACTCTAGGGAGGAAGGATGTCTGTCAAGCCTAGCCTGGTGCTTGGAGTCCCCGGGCAAACCTCTTCCCTGGGGTGCTAAGGAAGTGCTGGCTCTTCAGTACTGTGCTCCCAGGCTGCAAGAATATAAACGTTGGCTCATCCTCTGCTCAAGTCGCTGTGAGTGCTTCCTAAGTACAGGCGTTCATCCCCACCGTCTATGAACTCGTGGTTGTTAGCATAATACCACACTTGCTGTTCTTGCCCCTTTAACGTGGGTTTCCAGAATGACCTTGAAAAAACATAAACCAAACCAAGTATCTCAAGGCTTATCATACTTGTAACAAAATCCTCCACCTCCGGAGTCCTGTGTGTTCTTCCCCAGAGAGGCTGTGAATAGAGAGGCTCTCTCCGATCACCCCTGTGCCACTCCTGCGGCGCCCAGTCCCCTCGTCATCCTCATGTCTGCACACCGCTGGCCTAACCTGGTGAGATGTTTGGGCCTTTCGGCATCATCTTTCTCCCCTAAGCCTCAGCATGCTGAGGAATGAGTACTTGCTGTGCTCAGAACAGTGCCTACCTTCCCACGGGTACCCAGTCAGATGTGGCAGGATTACTGTGGCTCACAGCATGAATGTGTAAGTGTTCCAGAGAAAGTGGTGGACTCCTGCCTAAGCCGAAGTTTTAATCTCCTTTGTTAATTACTCAGGAAATTGTAACGGTAAACACTTCTCAGTTTCAAGATCATGGAAGAGAGTTTGTTTTATTATTGGGGTATAATTAAGTTACTGCAACATTTACCATTCCAAAATACACCGTTCAGTGGTTTTTAATATCTACATTGAACTATGCAAATGTCACCATCATATAATGCCATAATGTTTTAGCACCCCCAGAAAGAAATTCTGTGTCTGTTACCAGTCACTCCCAGATTCTTCTAGCCTCCTCATAGCCCTTCGAAACTACTAATTTTTCTATCTCTGTGAACTTGCCTATTGTGAACATGTCATATAAGTGGAATTATGTACATAAGCTTGGCTTTTCCAGGTTGTAGTATCGATCAGTACTTCATTCCCTTTTCTGGTTAAATAATATTCCACTGTGTAGATATGCCATTCTTTACCCAGTAATCAGCTGATGTACATTATGTTGTTTCTGCTTTTTGAAGCAATCAAATACTGATGTCCAGGGTACAATGCAGGATATCCTGACCTTAAGGAAATTCACCAAATAAAGTTAATTTTCAAAATGTAAAAATCAACGTAAGAATTAAAAGCAAGATATTGCCAATCCATGAAACTACTATTTCAACATTCTAAACTAGAAAAGGGAAACTTAATGTCAAAATAAGCCAAGCCAAACAGCATGCAGCATACTTGAGCCATGCCAGATCTCTGTGTTTTCCTGGGAAACAGTCCACATCAGCCGGCTTCAGCCCAGCCGTCCCCAGCAGCTGCTGCCTAGGGTAACCAAATCCAGACAAGTCCTTGGCTTCTTCCTCAAAGAATGAGTTATAGGTAGCACAGGCTTCGCGCTCCCAGTTTGATGATGGGGGCTCTGTAATTGTTTCGCCTTTTTCCCACTTTTAGATGAGTGCTAGGAGATTGGGAGACTTGTTTTGCTTTGAAAGGATGCAGGAACTAGAGTCCATAAAAGTATACAATATAAATATACAACGTAATAATCATTCTTAGCGGAACAGTTCCAAGAGTTGTCTGTAGATCTCCTTTAAAATTCAAGAGCTTTGGGAAGCCTGTGGGGTCAAAATTTTGAGTGGTTATCCATTTTTGTAATAGTCCAGTTTTTGTCTTTTTCAGTTATAATACAAACTCAGTGTGGGATAAGACCCCTGGTGTTTGGGTAAAAACAATGGCGGTGAGGTAGTGTGGGTCCTCGAACTCTCTGCTGCTGTATACCCAGCGTCACTTAAGGCTGCACTTGAAGACAGTGTAGACCACTGCTCTGATTAACCCTTGAACACTGGTGTGTCGAGATAAAGTTCTGAGAGACAGACTGGGCAGGCGTAAAAACACAGCTGGTATTGTCCCAGAGCTCAGTGACTTGCATTGTGGGAAAGGTGGTTCTCTTCATGAGTTGAGCCACTGGCTTCCACAGGATTACAGTCTTGCATGATGCCACGGGATCCGTGGATTTTAATGTAACCAAGCACACAGAGTTCACTAGTGGAGTTTCAGATTCCATGCTGGCAACTAACCTTTAAAAAACAAATAACAGACCTCTACCTTCTTGGGGGGGAGGGGTGCGGAGAGAAAGCAGCTTGTTGAGTTTGATGTAGTATAAAAGAATTATTGGAAAAGATTACCAAAATAAACACAGACACACCCATCATAACTCCATGTATATCTCTACAAATCCATATTTCTCTGAAATATTGTAACCAAAGCAACATGTGAGAACCCAGCTGCATTCTGTTAAATTCTGGACATTAAGGAGATTAATGTAAAATAATGCCAATTTTCTCACTCATTTTTGTTTAGGAAAATAGCTATTTTTCATAAAATGTGTTTATATGACTTTGTACCGGGTTTATTACTGTTATTTTTAGATAAAATACAGATTTTTTTTAATGTTCTGTTTTAATTTCTAATTTGGTAAGTACTGATAGCAATAAAGCATGTATGCAGAAGCTCCTGAGGATATGCAATCATTTCTGAGTGAATCCAAAGACCAGGAATGAAAGCCAATAATTTAACAGAGCCAAGCCGAGTGTCTTTGCCTCGCCCCAGACAGCACATGTAACTTGTGTGAACCTGAAAACCATGCAGAGTGGGGAGCCTCATGCTGCCTTTCATGATGGAGCTGAGTTCCCCTGGAATTGAGTATCAATATTTTCAACCAGTAATAGCATCTCTTGGTTAGTTGCTATTCCTTCATCTGCAGTTTTTTTTTTTTTCTCAATCGTAGAATAACAAAGGACTTTAAATATGCCCAGATGTCCAGTCTCAAAGCATCGTGTGCGTGGGATCAAGTTGGTGCTCCCTGTGTCCAAGCATGGTTTTTCACCGATCTCTCTTGGTTCCATGTTAATAACTTCATTGAGAAGGGTCCCGTGACTGTCACTGATGCTGCCAACCTTCTGTCTCTGCACTGAGACATCACATCCTGTCCATGCCCAGAACTTCAAGCTTTCCAAATGATTAAAAGTTGAACATTTTTGTGTATTTATTTATATTCATGTTGTGGAGTCTAAGAATTGGTTAGCAAGTCAGATTTCTCGTTTGGTATTTAATTTGTGGCCCATCTGTAGCAACTTTGTGAGGAATAGCAGCCTGGTCTCAAAGATACACTTCATTTCTGATCCCACCGAGCGCCTCTAGATTCTTCCTGTATTCAAAATGACAAAGTTGCTTTCTTGTTTTTGGACCTTCCTTCATTTTCTTCCTCACAAGCCTCTCTTCTTTTCTTGCAGGCACGGTATTTGGAAATGGGAAAACCTCAGATTACCTGCTTCTGGGAAACTTCGTTTATACTGTGAGTTCAGCCCCTTTGCGTGTTTTTGTCTAAAACCAGTGACTCTTACCTTTGCCCCTTTCCTTTCAGACTTAAATGTGTGCGGGGTGGGCTTCAGGGTCACTTACAGTTTCCTTTAAAAGTGAAATAAGGCATTTGGAGTGTTAAGAGCTTCCTACATAAGGTTTTGTTGGGTTTCTTTTGTGTATTTGGTTTTTGTTGTTGTTTGCTTTGTTTTGAGATAGGACTTCACTGTATGCTGGCCTTTAACTCAAAGTCGTCATACCTCAGCCTCCCAAGTGCCAAGAATGATTGACAGGCACGTGTACCACCATACCTGCTCTTATAAGTATGATTTGGATTCACTGGCTTTAAAAGATTTCTGTTTCTTTGATTTTCAGTATTCCCTCTTTACACTTACTAGCTGGTCCCCCATTTTGTCTTCATTTTTAACTTTCTCCTCAAATTTATCTTACTGTCATTGCTAATATTATATTATATTATATTATATTATATTATATTATATTATATTATATTATATATATTTGGTTTCTGAAATGTTACCAAGCATCATCAAAGTATTCATGGGTGTGTAACCAGTGATTTCTTTAGAGGCTTATGCTAACTAACATTAGAGTAATCTGAGGCTGGAAAAATGGCTCAATGGTTAAGAGCACTGGCTGCTTCTGAGGACTTGGGTTCAGTTCCGAGCACCCACATGATGGCTCACAGCCATCTGTAACTCCAGTTCTGGAGGTTTTAAACTCTCTTCTGGCCTTGGCAGACACCAGGCACACAAGCGGTGCACATACATACATGCAAGCAAATATTCAAACACATTTGATATGTTTTTAATGAGAGTGATCCACAGGCTTCTGTAGCATTTTTTCCCACAGCTGCCAAAGATCCACCAAGTTCTTCCCACTGCCTCTAAGATGCCAGGAAGCACTCAGACCGTTTTTTCTACTAAAATTCAAGAGGTCTCTGGAATGCCAATGCCCATGGTCGCACAGTTGAATCCATTACACAGGCATTCCAACCTGAGTTCTGCATTCTGTAACCAGCCCTCTCTCTATTCCTTATGTGCCTCACTCACTCACTCCTCACTCTTCAGCCTCTGTGTGGAGAAAGTGTGACCAACCAGCCATTGGTGTGGCTGACTCTGTGATAATGTGCTCAAATGTCATTTTGAGCCGGAGAGTATAACTCAGGCATTTCAGGCCCCAGCGCTGAAAACTAAAGTACACAAATCTCAAGTGTTGGAATAACTGGATGATGAGAAGTTAAGTTCATGTGTGTGCTGACTTGTTTGAACTCTCAACCCCACACAATTTAGAAGAGAGTCTTCATGGGGAATTGTCTAGATCCAGGTGGCCTATGAGGCGGGAAGACCCTCTATTGAATATGAGTAGCACCATTTCATGGTTTGGGCTTTGCATTATATAAAAGTAGAGAATTCTAGCCGAGTACTAAGCAAGCACACACAGAGGTGTGCATTAATTCTATCTCTCTGCTTGACTGTGGATATGATGCGTGAAGGTCCTGCCTTGATTTCCCTGTAATGATGACTGGAACCTGGAACCGGAAGTCAGGTCCGATCAAATGACTATATGGCTTTCTTTCGGGGTGTTTTATCACAGCAACAGAAGTGATACTCAGGTAGCCAGAGAGGTTGAGGTTTGAGAAAATCTTGGATTTCTTTCCTGGTGTCTTCCCATTGAAGGGCTAAAAGAAAAGCACAACCATATTTGAGAAGATTGTATATATACTTAACCAGGTAGGTGGAAAAAAACCCACAGTTTATATTATGTCTGTCTCTTGGGGACACACTAAAGTCTCAGGTCTCAAGAGAGTGCTTTTCTTTCATTTTATCACTTACTGAAAATTTTATGTAGCTTAAGCTAACTAGTATTCACTAATATGAGTTTGATGTCTGCAGATATTAAGCATGATTTACCACCAGTTATCCTGATGAGAAAATGCAACTGTAACCCTAGACCTTAACTTTTCAACCCTGCTCAAAAATGTCGAAGCATGTACTGTCCCCAAAACCTGAAAGCAGAAGTGGACACTATGGGCATTGGTAATCACCAGGATTAGGCAGAAAATACATTTTCAGTGATATGAACTAATCCTAAGGCCCAGAGTTTCCTTGACTCACAAGGTTTCAGTTTTTTACATGTAGTTATAAATAAGTCATAATGATATGAGTGCTGGTCTAAGTGTTCCACATTCCGTGTTTTAATCAAAAACAACCTTGTGAGGAAGATGTGCTCCTTGGTTTTTCATCACTGCAGACAAATATCTGCACAAAATAACTGAAGAGAAAAAGTTTATTTGCTCACAGTGTCGAAGGTGTCAATCCATCATGGTGGGAAGATGGATGACTGATCTCAGTTGTCAACACACCTGGGAAGAGGAAATCTCAAGTGGGGAATGAATTGCCTCCATCAAATTGGTCCATGGACATGCTGTGGAGCATTCTCTTGAATGCTAATTGATGTGGGTGGTGCCATCTCTGGACACATGGGCTTGGGCTGCATAAGACAGGTAGCAGAATGTGAGCCTAAGAGAAGTCTCTCTGGTCTCTGCTTCAGTTCCTGCCTACAGGTTCTTGACGTGAGTTCCTACCCTGAGTTCACTCCATGATAGACTGTAACCTGAAAGATGAAATAAACCCTCTCCTCCCCAGGTTGTTGTTTGTCAGGCTGTTTATCACAGCAACAGAAAACAAATGAGTGGAAATTGGTACCAGAAGTGGGGTCTTGCTCTCACAGGCCTTACCGTGTTGGTTGTGGGGAGCATTGTAGAGCCTCAGGCTGGAAATGGCCTTGAGTGCTCAGAGCTTAACGGGCTACTCTGTGAGAGCTTGAAAGAGAAAACAACAGACACTGAAGCCTGACTTAGGAAGTCACAGAGAGAAGTTTGAGAGTCCCTCAAAGACTCTTGGGGCCACTAGTATCATATTTTGAATTTCAGAGCTGCAGTTTCTGGGCAGCTGAAGCTGAAGAATCAGCTGTGATTAGCAAGAGGACCAGCACCACAGAAGCAAAATCTTTGCTTTGCTAGGACAATCCAAAGATTGATGCTGGTCAGCAGGGGCTGGAAAACTTCCACCGTGGTTAATAAGACACCAGCATCTTGGGGTGAAATCTTTTGGGAAGTGTTTCTTCAAGGCCAGTGCACAGTGTGGGACCAGTGCTGCACATCAGCTGGCTGGAAAACTCCACAAATAGCATGTGAGGGTCTCCCATGTGGTTCTGGTTTTGAAGGCCTGACCGGTCATGAAGAGCAGCCAAGGCTTGGCCTTGTGTGAGAGGACTAGAGTCTCCCTGAAGAGAGGCCAGCAGAAGCCAATGTTCAAGATACAGCCTCAGTTACAGTGGAGACCCCAGGATTGAAGGGGTCATGAGGAGAAACTGAGGCGGAGCACGGAGAAAGGCCATTGGTGAAAGTATAGCTTCAGTTTCAGTCAAAAGCCCAGGCTATTGGAGACGCCAGGACTCTCAGATGACTGCCACAGAAAACCAGAACAGGTGGTTATGGTAGAATGGAGATGCTCACACAGTGACAGCCACGAAGCAGTCAGAGAGAGAGAGAGAGAGAGAGAGAGAGAGAGAGAGAGAGAGAGAGAGAGAGAGCATGAGAGAGAGAGAGCATGAGAGAGAGAGAGCATGCACTGACAGGCTTCCTCCCTTTCCGCCCTTTTCTCCATGGGGCCCTCACCTTACAGGATGGCACTTCTCATTTCCAGAGTGAGTTTTCCTTTAGACAGTGCTTTCTGGAAATGCCCTCACAAACAACCCCGATGTGAACTGCTAGTCTCCCATGTGCTTCTCAGTCCACTCATGTTGACGATCAAGATTAGTCCTACAGGAGGTACGCCTTAACAGCTCCAGTTTCAGGACAAAGGAGCTGAACATGCTGATGAGTGATCTTCTCCCATTCATTAACCAAAGCGGCTTGTAATCTGACACCCAGGCAGGTGTGTAGAACCACTGCAGTGTTCCTATGGGAG
Source organism: Peromyscus aztecus (assembly GCA_902168405.1). NCBI lineage: Eukaryota > Metazoa > Chordata > Mammalia > Rodentia > Cricetidae > Peromyscus > Peromyscus aztecus. The sequence goes on along the minus strand of CABHPQ010165365.1, from coordinate 6,020 downwards.
AGCCAGAGCTGTGGTGATATTTTACCTGTGTTGCCCTAATTAAGTTCATCAGAGGATCAGAGGAAAAAGCCAGCCACTATCGTAAACATAGAGGTCAGGTAATGGTAGCACACGTCTTTAATCCCATCATTTGGGAGGCAGAGATCTGTCTGGATCTCTGTGAGTTCAAGGCCACACTGGGAACAGAGCCAGGCTTGATGGTGCACACTTTTAATCCCAGTACTAACCATAAAGGTCTGGAGGTCTGTACAGACACACAGGAAGTGACAGAGCTGGGCAGGAAGAGGAAGTGATGTAGCTAGGCAGAAAGAGGAAATGAGTTAGCAGAACAGAAAGGCATAGAGGCGTGGGTATATGGGAAGTAGGTCTTTTTGGCTGGGGATCTCCGAGTGGTCAGAACGTGGCTGGCTTCTTTCTGCTTTTCTGATCTCTTGTTTTTAACCCCAATATCTGGCTCTGGGTTTTTGTTGTTTTGTTTTTTTTCTAATTAATAAGACCGTTTAGCACTTCGTCTTACACAGAGTAGTCAAGGTAGCTTTTGTTTCCTCATTTCAGAATTACCCATTGTCTTAATCAGGGTTTCTACTGCTGTGATGAAACACCATGACCTAAAGCAACTTGGGGAAGAGAGGGTTTATTTCACTTACTCGTATATATCACTGTTCATCATCAAAGGAAGTCAGGGCAGGAACTCAAACAGGGCAGGAGCCTGGAGGTAAGAGCTGATGCAGAGGCCATGGAAGAGTGCTGCTTACTGACTTGCTCCCCAAGGCTTGCTCAGCCTGCTTTCTTATAGAACCCAGGGCCACCAGCCCAGGGGTAGTCCCACCTACAGCAGACTGAGCCTTTCCACATCAATCACTTATTAAGAAAATGCCCTACAGGCTTCCCTACAGCCTGATTTTATGGAGACATTTTGTCATTTGAGGCTCCCTCCTCTCAGATGACTTCAACTTGTGTCAAGTTGACCTAACACTAGCCAGGACACCCATTTAATCACCACAAATGGTGTGTGTTTTCAAGAAGTGGCTCTGACTCTCATCTCCTACATTTGCAGAATTATACATACATAAAGTTCCAGAGCAAAGACTTAGATTCCTAAACATGTAGTTGTTTTACTTCTATACTTTATCTTTAAAATCCAAGAAGTGAGCTTTTGGTGAAAAAGATTCCGTTAAAGGAAGCTTGAAACTCCAAATTAACATTAAGCACGTGCTATTCATGAATTGTACAGAATACAGATAGCAGGCCCCTCGGGAGCCCTCCTTGAAGGATCCTGAGGCTGTGAGTGTGAGCAGAGGCAGGAGAGGGCAGCGGGAGCCATGCCGATGGCCGCTGTGACGGTGTCCTAGTGAGTGCCATTCACCTGCTCCATGAGTTTGATGAGCACATGGCTGGTTTAATTCAGACCTGTTTGTTCTTTGGAAGGTCTCTCTGTCACTTGATAGATCATGATACCCATGACACCATATTATGAGACAAAGTAACACTTTCCCTTTCTGCTTTTAGTTTGTAGTGATCACTGTGTGTTTGAAAGCGGGACTGGAAACCTCCTATTGGACGTGGGTAAGGAAGTCTCTAATCGCAGGCCTCTTTATCACAAAGCCTGCAGTTAGTGACTGGGGAACCTTGGGTATGGGAAGAGGGGAACTGGGGATTATGGGCTGAAAACACTGAGTTAAATGAGTTTATGACTAAGGCCACCCAGGCCTTGAACTCAGTATTGCACACTGTGACCACCTCCCAAAGATAGAGACTTTCGGTTTTAGTGATGTCACAGGACTGGTGTTCCATAGCAAACCTGTTAGATAATAATTCTGAAAAACAATGAAACTAGTGAGATGTAGCAAGCTTTTCTATCAGAGTAACCTTGGATCGCCAGCTCCCAAATAAGGAAACAGAGACTTATTATTAATTACAAAAGCTTGGCCTTTAACTTAGGCTTATTTACAATTACCTCTTATAACTTAATTAACCCATATTTTTTTAAATCTACATTCTAACACATGGCTTGGTTACCTCTCCTCAGTATGACACTTTCTACTTGTTCCGAGGCTGCTGGTGAATCCTGCCTAGATTTCTCCTCCTCTGCCTCTTTCTCCCTGGAATCCCACCTATCCTCTCCTGCCTAGCTGTTGACGGCCATTCCACTCTTTATTAAACCAAACGGAAGGCACCTTGGCAAAGACACATCTTCACAGTGTACAAAAGTATTATCCCACAACAGTGAGAGATCTGTCCTCAGAAACTTACACATGCCCAGTCTGTATAAAACACATTCCACTTTCCACACATTAGTGTTACACATTAGTGTAACACTTTAGTGTTGCAGGCTGTCCACTTCCAGGTAAAGAGACTCACTAAAGAAAACAAACTTATAGTTGGATGCTCAAGGGGGAAATTGGAATGAGAAATTTGGATCTGACGCCCTGTGACCTCTATATAATTTTCTCTCGTGTGTCTAACATTTTTGAGAAAGAACATGGAGAGTGGAAGATATCCATGGATAAAAAAAAAAAAAAAATGTCAGAGTAGAAAACAATGAAGGAGATTACAGAATGAGTGCATACAATTATAGCACAGTTCCAGGAAGAGGCGTTTTTCTGAATTCAGTACAGACAAGGAGAGAACCTGTGACTGTTTGAGTAACGTTCGTGGCTTGACTGGTTGGGAGTGTCTTGACACAGCTTTCCTTCCTCACAGTTCAGCCACATTGCCATCTGGGGCAGCATCGCGCTCTGGGTGGTGTTCTTTGGAATCTACTCATCTCTGTGGCCTGCCGTTCCCATGGCTCCTGATATGTCTGGAGAGGTAATGTATGCTAATGACTCATGACCCAGCAGAACCTTAGAAACGGGTATCCATTAATGAACCTTCATCCACCTCAGCACGACTTTCCATTCCGTGGGTCTCTATTCAGCTGCCTTTGACCACCCTCAAATGCCACAGGTGGGAGAGATAAATCTCCAACTGGTATTTTAAACTTCAGCATTTAACTTAAATCTGACTTATCCTTTCATAAACATAACTGGAATGATAAAATATGGTTGTAGGGAACTTGAGTCTTGTCATGAATACCCATATCATCTAGAAGATGCCATTTTAAGAATTAGACCATAAATCCACAAGCGCGTTTAGGATAAGAGGCTTAGGCACCTTCTTTGGGACAATCTGTCATTTCTTCTGTTGTCTCTTATTCCAAAAAGAAGTCAGCCGTCCCTAGATTAAATGCACTTTTCAAGTTGTCTTAATGACATGAGTTGGACTCTCGTTTTGAAGGAATTGAGGCACGTGACATCTCAGCCTTATCATACTCCACTTTCAATTCTGTCTTTCAGTTTCTTGTTTCACTGGGAGGAACTGAGTTATTAGGTGTTCATAGGGGAGTGTCAAAAGATCCCTTCCCTTCAGAAGAGGGTCCAGCAGTAGGAGGGTTTATGATTTCAATTGCAGGAAATTTGACATAAAATGTATAAAAGAAAATGTGGAAAACATTTCGGGATTTCCTGTGACCTCACAGTAACTTGCAAATCAAGGTAATGTGAGCCCTGTTACGGGCTGTTGTTTGGCCACAGTCACGGGAAGCCTCTCCAGCGGCTTGCATGTTTTCCCTGCCCGTAAGTCTGCTTGAGTACCCTTCACTTTTGACAGTCTGGTTTATAGATCATTTTCATGAAATTTGATCTGACAGCACCCTGCTTTTTATAAATTAACAGAACACAGACACTTTCTCAAAAAAAAAATGTGGTTAAATTTATTAGAGAGAGGCATTATATACTCTTACAGGAAGACCAGATGCGCCGACAAGCCACTCGTCTCTCCGTCACACGTGAAGGCATCTTTTGAAACATACACACTGTGAGGCCTAGAAAATTTGCAGAATGTGTTTTAAGGAGAGCAGAGAGAAAGTTGTAAATGCACCTCCTCATTGCCTTGGTTTCTAAGTCTTTTTTTCCTGAGGAGCAAAATGTTCCGTGCATGTGACAACATGTGTCTCCAATCTCTGGTGGTGCCGTGTGGGAAACCCAGTTCTGCTGTATCCCTCTATTGCGATGTCTGCCTGAGCCTGCTTTTCCCTAAGGTCAATCCTAACGGAACCTCTTTCGCTGCACATTAAGTCCAATTCATTTACCTTATTTCTCCGTGTTTATTTTATCTTCAAAATAAGGACCACAGAAGATTTTGAGACCCTGATCATTTAAGTAACTCTGGCTAGCGGGTCTGATGACAAGAACTGAGTTTCTGACCACCTACTTCTAGGACAAGTGTAAAGTATGGTTGGCTTCTAGCCAACCAAATATAATTCTGCCCCTGCCTGTAGAGTTCCTGGTATTACCCAAACACAGAACTTAATATTGTCTCTTGAGATGAACGACAGAGCTGTGTTTAATTCAAAGTGAAATGAATGTCAGTACTCCATCATGTTTTTGTTTCCTTCGTGCATGGTGGGAACTGCTAATGGGAGTTCTGTTTCTTCCTACTTCATGACTACCACAACTTTGAGTCAAGTATTTACATAGCTGCAGCTTCGCTGAGAATAGAAGGACTGAATTAGTTCAGCTGCAGGCTCTACTAGCTTGTCCAAAACATGTCGACTTCGCCTAGCCAAAGGAAAAGCTCGATCCTTCAACCTTCTGCCGCACTTTGGTGCTCGGCACAGATTTTGATGTGTGTGTACATGAGTGTCTGTGTGTTCAAATGAACCTCCTCTCCAGCTAAGGGTTTGACAGAAATGTCA
>CABHPQ010165364.1:32446-71195 GCA_902168405.1 Peromyscus aztecus | reverse complement strand
TCATGTCAATTCAGTGTACTGAGCAGTGGAGAGCTCAAGTCTTAGGAAGGACGGTTATCAGGCACCCCTTGTAGGACTTGGGCCCTGTTCTCAGGGAGTCTGTGATGTGAAGGGGAAGGAGAGGAAGGACATATAAGTCTGGTGCAGGGCGGGTTGAGACAGGAGCTGTGAGACACGACGGCATAAAGGTAAGTAAGTGCCTTTGATTCCACCCAGAGGAGTCCGGAAGGCTTCAGAGGTTATCACAAGTAGAACTTACATAAGCACAGAGCAGATAAAGGACTTTCCAAGAAGAGGCACCATAGGGTGGACTACATCTCATTGTGATACTTTAGAGTAGTAAAGAGCTCTCTCTCTCTCTCTCTCTCTCTCTCTCTCTCTCTCTCTCTCTCTCTCTTCTCTCTCTCTCTCTCTCTCTCTCTCTCTCTCTCTCTCTCTCTCTGTGCATATGTGTGTGGGTATAGACAGACATTTGTGGTGCATGTGTGTCTGGAGGCTAGAGGAGCAGGGCCAGGCTGGCTAATCATGCTAGGCTGACTGGCTGGTGAGCCATGCATCTGCCTGTCTTCACGTGCTGGTTTACAAACACATGCTCCTACACCCAGGGTTTTGTTCACATGGGTTCCGAGGAGTGATCTAAGGTCTCAGTGCTTGCAAGGCAACCACGTGAGCAGCCGACCCAGTCTCAGTGTTTCAGCAGTGTTAGGGGTTAAGCTAGAGCCTCCCACAGCTGCTCTAGAGAGGACTCTGTCACCGAGCACGGTCTCAGGCCAGCATGGTCTTGATAGAGGATGATTAGAAGTGAATCTACATCAGCGGATAGATGGAAAACGAGGCATTGGACCCGAGGATATTAGTCTGAAGGCCGGGGAAGCCTTGATGGAGATGTGACCAACACAGGGCATTGTTAGTAAGGATGCTTAGGAGGAAGGAGTGTTTTGTAACCTGGTTCCTGCCTTGATCACGTCCTTTATCTGTGCCTCAGTGGACTCTGCGGTCTTTTCTCCTCACCTTTCAAACCTTAGCTCCAAAAATGCCGACAGGGTGAAGCCCTCCCCACCCCCTCTCTGAAGCACAGGTCTCTGCACCCGAGCATCTGGGTCACGCCACACTCAGCCTGTCAGGCTGTTGTCTGGGAGGCCGCTCCGTCTTGGGCCCAGGTGTTTGCAGTTTTGTATTAGACAGAGTGGAACAGCCAGGAATCCTCATCTGCGATTCAGGAAAAATGAGGATTAAGGTAAAAACTTGAAATAGAAATGGCTGTAGAATCAGATCCAGTTTAAAGGGGGAAATCAAGGACTTTGTTTAGTCATGTGACATTCCCAACGTCTCTAAGAAAGGCACACTTTTTTTGAGGGAGGGTTATTTGTAGTCCAGGCTGTTCTCAAACTCACTATGTGGCCAGAGATAGCCTTTAATTCCTGATCCTTCTGCCTCCACCTTCCAAATGCTGAGATTATAAGCATATCCCACTATGCCTGGCCAGAAAGTCATATGCTAAGTTTAGATTCATGTCAAGTCTTTGATAAACTTATAAATAGAAATTTATGACCGAACAAAACTAAAGTATGTCATTTGGCGCTAGGTTCAACATGTTTATTGAAGAATTTTATTATAACACAAGAGAAACTATTATTCACATAAGGAAAACTTTCTCTAAATAATTCTAGCTTTATCTTTTTGTGTGTGTGTCTTTGTTTTTGCTTCATTTTCCCACAAGATCTCATTGTGTAGCCCAGGCTGGCCAGAACCTTGAGGCCCTCCCGCCTTAGCACCACCACACTCCGGGTGGTCAATCTCTTAAGACAATTGGATGCTTAAACTGGTACATGTGCTGTGTGAAAAGGCGTACTGGTTAGAGATGTTCACAGCGGAGGCTGCTAATGTGAAAATCAACATGTGGCTTCCAACTGAAAGCCAATCTAGGAGTGGAAAAAAAAAATCTAGTTAGAGGACTCAGCCCTAGTGTGTGCTGAGCAAGGCCATGGTTGATCGGTAAACAACAGAGTGGAAAGAGACGGTCGGTGGTGAGTCTGAGAAAACAACACACACAAAACTATCAAGCCTCATGACTTACAGTTTAATCTTAAGAGAAAACACAACATTCTTTGCTGCCATTTACATGGAGCGAGCTGTTTCAGAAGGGTTTTGTTTTTGTTTGTTCGTTTTTTCTAAAGGAAAAAGGAGTTAGACCTTCGCTGCTGTCATTTGCTGTCCCCTGAGTGTGACAGGTGAAGTTTGGTTGACGTTTTTTTTTCCGTTTGGGTTCTGCAGAACAGGAGAGTGGTAGAAAGCATTGGGGAGGGGGAGGTAGGCATGAGCCTCCCCAAAGTCCAAGACAGTGCAGTGTAGGTCCAAGGCCAGGTCCTACGAACACGTCTCACCCGGGGCTCTCAAGGTCTACCCCTTGCACAGGAGCAAGCATGTTCAAATGTCCTATGCTGTCAGGGGAATATGTAATTGTAGCAAATCAACTATAATTTCCCCTCATTTTCAATCACTCAGAAAAACCCACCGAGGTGCAAAATCACAAAGCTGGGCATGGAGTTTTCTCCCAGTCCCACACCTCGTGCGCTAGGAACAAGGGAAGGGGCCGCTCCTGAGCTGTGGGTTGGGATCATACGCAGTTGGACAGACAAGGGGATTTTGCGTCCTAACCATTTCAGGCCAAGGGAAGGAAAGGGCCTGCGACCCCTTGAGCTCATTGGAATGTTCGATGAAGGTATTGTTCAGCTAAACGAGGCTTGAGAACTGAAAACAATGTGCTAAAAGAGGAAAATCGGGGACTGGAGATGGCTCTTTGGTGAAGAGTGCTTACAGCTTTTGTGTGTGTGTGTGTGGGGGAGGCACAGCTGGCTCCCAGCACCCTACTTTGTGGTTCAGCTCTGGGAGCTCTGACATCCCTTTCCGGACTCCTCTGAAACCTGCACACATGTGTATGTACCCTGCTTCACACACAGATACGTAAGAAATAAGGTAAATCTTAAGGAAAAAGAAAAAGCAAAGTCTGGGTGGTTGGGCAAAACTCAGGGAGCATTTATAAGACGGAGGATGGGACAAGGACTTGGAAGTCATGGCGGGGACAGAGGGCTTGAGAGGGCTGTAGGGACAGACAGAGGGCAGCTGGGAGGGTCTCTCACTGTTCATTTATGGGTGGTATGAACTGAGGGCTAGAAAAGGGAAGGAGGCCCAGGATTACAAGGTCCCTAAAAGCAATCTTTTGTTCTACGGACAACGAGGGAAACACACACACTCTCCCGCCCCTCTGTCCCCTAGGAGTTTCGAAAGCTTTGTGGCAAATGCATGGCTTTAAGTCTTTAAGGGCCGTTCAATCATCAGGGATTTTCCACAAGGCCTTACAAAAATGTAGATTACACTGTAAAAAAAAAATGCTTTTCAGTCCATAAAAGTCCGTTTATACTGAGCAAATATCTTTATGATGTTTGACTTTGGTTCAGGTCCCTATTCCGAGAAGTGAAATTTGGTGGCGTGAGTAGGAAAAAACAACACGGAAATAAGAAAGACCCACGATGGCCATTTAGAGCACAATGGGACCTTGTTTACTCGACGACGTGGACTCCAGCGTTCCCTTGAAAAAACGCAAGTGATTAAGAAAATACTTTGAGAACCTAATAATAGTGCCCTGAAATCTGAGAGCTACTTCTCGTCTTTCTGAGGCTCAGGAACATGCTTAATAAGAATGTATGTTTTTAATACACTGATTCTTAGCAACGATGTAGGTTTTTTTTTAAATTATTTTTTTATTTTTTTGGTTTTTCTAGACAGGGTTTCTCTGTGTAGTTTTGGTGCCTGTCCTGGATCTCACTCTGTAGACCAGGCTGGCCTTGAACTCACAGAGATCCTCCTGGCTCTGCCTCCCGAGTGCTGGGATTAAAGGCATGCGCCACCACCGCCTGCTGCCGCCGCCGCCGCCGCCGCCGCCGCCGCCACCAGCCGATGTAGTTTTTAATTGCTACGAAAGTCAAATAAGGCATTGCCCATTATTGTGCACCATATAGCATCCGGTGACTTGTGACTTGTAGGCAGATTCATTTGCATGTCACAAGTGTACCTGTAATTTAGTATAATGCCAGGTCACTGTGCTATCTCTCTCTCTCTCTCTCTCTCTCTCTTTCTCTCTCTCTCTCTCTGTGTGTGTGTGTGTGTAATTCCTCTCAACAGTTGTTTCACAGGAGTTTTAATTAGTAATTAAAACCAGTGTCCATTTTAAGAATCAACAATCTTCCTTGCATGCAGACACAATACTGTTTACATACGTTCAGGTAAGAAATGGTTCACTGTCTTGGGCGTGATTTAATATGGTGTTCTAAAAATGCTGACTAAAGGTACAGTCAGTTGCTTACAGTTGTGTCAAGGAAGATGCTGCTGCTGCTGCTGCTGCTGCTGGTGTGTGTGTGTGTGTGTGTGTGTGTGTGTGTGTGTGTGTTGTATGCATGGATACATATGGACAGTGTGTGGGCAAGTACATGTGCATGTGTGTGAAAGCCAGAGGTCATCATCACGTGTCCTTCTCTATTGCTCTACCTTATTCTGAGACAGGGTCTCTCTCTGAACCTGGAACGCATCAGTTTGGCTGGATTGCAGGCTGTTGAGCTCCAGCATCCTCCTTTCTCCGCCTCCCTACCTGGAATTACAGGTACTGCCATGCCTAACTTTGACCTGGGTGCTAAGGATTTGAACTCAGCTCCTTATATTTGCATAGCAAGCAGGTTGTCAACTGATTGATCTGCCCTGCCCCAAGATCCTGCCTTTTGAATAAGATAAATAAAAATAAATTCACAGGACTTGAAATGAGCCTGTGAGAGACCCAGTTAGATGGTTATTTCATAAGATCAGATACAAATGACCTGACCAATCCTTTTCAGCTTTAGTTTTTCTAATTCCTCGTGTTGAAACATACAGTTTTCTGAGCTAGGGAATCAAGTCTTGGCAGAAGAGCGCAGTTTCTCTTGCATGACTGACTTGCCCAAAAGGAGGACGTCCGAGAAAGAACGTGTGCCAGGCCCTACCACATCAATCTCAATCAAAATCATCTTGTCTGTACAGGTGTTGTAGCAAGAAGTTTTGGATGAAAAAGGATGCCAAAAATATGAGGCAATCTCACGCCACAGCCACCTGAAACTATTCTCTTTTCTCTGGACGAACGTCAGTAGAAGTGTGGATTTTATTCCCTGCCCCTCACTGGATTCCAGGCAGCAGACAGACAGAAGCAGATCTCTTTAAAAATATGTAATTGTAATGATTTAAGTCTCTAAGATCTAGAGTATTTTGTTTGTCTGAACGTCTAATCATACAGACCTTAGCCATCATATTAAAATGGCGAATTTTATCCTTTGGCATTTGAAAGCACAACATACATAATCCTTTATCTCTCCCAGAGCTATTAGCTTTTTGGCCTTTGGCTGGCCGATGTATACAGTATCTATAGTTATTGCATGCAAGGGCTCTCAACTGACTCCCAAGGTCTTTGATCAAACCAGCTAAACTTGATTTTCCAGATTGCTGAAGAGACAAGGCCGACAACTATCAGCTTTTCAAGTCCTGGCAAGTAATGGAGACCCCTTGCTCCCTCACGGGCTTTATCAGAATCAAAGGTAAACAGGGGGCCGGTTCTCATTCAAGTATGCAGCATCAGGATCCTGCTTCGACTCTCGCAGTTGTAGCAGCACAAGAAAAACAACAGTTGAAGTAAGAAAAAGGTTCCCTGGGCGGTAGATGCCAAACTAAATAATGACACCCAAAGCAAAAACATGCTTCACTGAAACTAAGCTTTAGTCAATTCAGCCCTACTGAAAACAAAGCTTTTTTTGTGATTTCAAAAGTGAACATTGTACTTTGCTCTGGCAGCCATTTATATGTTTTTGAATGATCCGATTATGCACAAATCCCTGGTCTATGGGCCTTTCAGCACCTCATCTCAGGAGTGATTTGAAAACATGACTGCAAATTTCTGCACACAGCGCTTGCAAGTTTCCTTCTCTTAATCTTTTAAAGCCTAGCCTTCAAGTGACAGTGTTTTGACACACACTGCAGTCTCCTCTCTCTCCCCTTTCCTCTTCCTCTCTCTGAAATATCTGCAGGAGACAGGGCACTGGTTTCCATGTCCCCGAGACCTCATTTTCAACACCCCCACCCCATAGTCTCTGGCTTTATGCTGTCCTCTCTCTGTTGATCTCCCCAAGGCACACTTCCTAGAGAATGTCTGCAGTCACCAACGCTGTAATTTGTGCAACCCGGGCTAGGAAGGTAACACACAAACCCCAGAGGTTTTGCTCTGTCTTTATAATTACTTTTAACTGAACAGTGACATACAGGCTTGGTTCGTAAGTAGATGATTAAAAACTCAGAGTATAAATGGTACCAGTTCGAGAATACATGAGTGTTGGGGAGGAGGTAGAAGCAGGCAGTATCTGGCCCCCTCTTCTTTGGGGAAAGTTCAGAGCTGACAGTGCACACATAGTCATTGGAGAGTACACTGTACAAGGCAATAGCACATGATACGTATTGTGCCAGATCTCCATACAAATTCTAATGGCTCTACTAGTTTCTTCTTCTAAAATTGGAGGGATAACCCTATGTTTGCCTAAATTCCTAAGTGCACCATTGCAGTCTACATGTTGGAAGCTTCCAAGGATGTTAAGAAGGGAGCTTTCCTTCCCTTTCTGAAGGCATCATCACGCTCTTGCTTGGTACTACTCAGTAAGCTGGTTGGTGCCTGCCTCCTGCATTAAGGCAGAGAAGATGTGAGAAACAAGCACGGGGAACCCAGAAGTGACCTGCCTACTTGACAGATGCTTCTAAGAGACTGCCAAAATTATGGGTATATTCTCCAGAGACCACCACCGTGCCCAAGTACAACCATACATTCATCCAACACTAGGAGAGGCTAATTCCATAAGACATCACAAGACTTCCCTGAAAAGCCATCAGCATTAAGATCAAACAACCATATTAAGACAGACAACCATATTAAGGGGCAGAAAATTCATGTGGGAATGTTGATTCCATATATTCATACATGTAGTCCCCCTTTCCCGTATGCATGTGCGCGTGCGTGCGTGCATATGTGTGTGTGTGTATCGGACTGTACTCTGTTGTTTTCTTCTACAGCTCAGATAACTTCTCACTTTCCTTTGCCCTTAAGTCTCACTCTAGATGTTCTGCTAGATAAGCTTGTTTACTAGTGCAGTTTCAACTCCCTGTTTTATGGTGGTGATGCTCAAGTCGAAATCTGGAGGCAATGCTGCTCTGAGTTTCAGCATCCTTTATCCTACTTCATCTGCACTCTCTATCTCTCAGATACCCCACACTCCAGCTGCACAACAGGGTCATGAGATTCACACCTCTCTCTGCTCTGTGACCTGTGACTTGCTGTGTGAATAGCATCTCTTTACCACATTGTTTAAGCTACACGCCTAAAAGCTCTCCCGAGGCCTCCTCTTCCTCAAACATCTAGTCAAAGCTGGCCATGGAGAGTGTCATCCCAACCCCCCCCCTCCACCACTTGCAAAATCTGTCAGACCTGCTTGGATACCAGGCACACTACTCGGCTCCATCTTCTGCCTACGGTTTTGTCCTCCGTCTTCAAGAGTGAACTTTCTGAGCTGTGATTCAACTCTGCATTCTCCTTCAAGCTACCCATGGCTACCCCTTGGTCTTAGGATAGAATCTAAACTCTTGAGTATTGCTTACAAAGCCCGTATGTTCCTGGGTTCTTTACCTCGACCCTCTGTGTCTTTCAGCTCCTGTCTTTGAAGTCTTCCAAACTCTCTTTTACTTCAGGGTCTGCTTCATTCTGCTGCTGCTTTCGTCTGGTTGTGATTGCTTGTTCTTAAGCCTGTCAGGTGCCTCTCGGCCTGCAAGAAGTCTGTGAGCTACCCGTCTAGGGATGAGGCCTCCCATCACCCCCTTACTATTCCATACCACAACATTTATTTCTGCAGATATGGTTATCTCCTGAGGAGTTTTTATTTTCGTTCTCCTATAAATTCTTTGAGGACAGCGACTTGATAGTTACTTCATCATACATAAACATTTTCGGAGAAAGATACCCACAAATGTACACCTGAAGAGGTTATGCCCATCCTAAGCAGAACCTGACCTAATGAATGAGATAGATAATCTGTCTTTCTTCTTGTATCTCCACATGTAGTCCTTGTAACATCATATTTAGTCAAATAGAAAGAGATTTCGGAAATGTTGGACCTTGAAGGATTCTTACAGAGCACCTTTATTTTATGCATGAATAACCAAGGTCCAGGGAGAGGAGGTCACTTTGTCACCCTCCCATGGAGAGTCCCCGAACCCATGCCCTAGCATTCTTTTCAGGCTTCTTCATTTGGGCCACTTTGATATGTTTTTGATAACGGTCCACTTTCTCTTTCTCTTTCTCTTTTTTTTTCATTTCAGTTTCTTTAGATGGTTAGTGGGTAGAACAAACTTCTAATAGTCAACAGCTATTTGACATTTCTCTTTATTCAGGTGACCCTAAAACCTTCATCCATGTTATTGGATCATCTGCTTCTCTCTTTTATGTTTAGGAATTTCTTACATATTCTGTATATGAATTCTTAAATTTCCCTTAATGTTCTTTAGTCATCCGGGACCCAGTGTATGCATAGGCAGCCACCCTTGAGGGAAATGCTCATCTGCAGGAAGGGTTTGAGGATATTTCTTGGGAGTGCTGTTTGTAAAAGTATACAATTGGAAATGCATAAATGTATGCTTGTCTACTCCAGTTTGTCTAATCCCGAATGAGTCAGTAAATTATGGGCTGCTCACATAATGGAAATAGGAGCATAAATGAACTAACTGGTTCTACGTGTTCTCTACAGAGTTGGTGCCAGAAACTAGTGCGTCGCGTAGAAGAGTAGATAAAATAATACACACGGCATCCGGTGCAGTCAAATGCTAATTTACATTTCTGAGTAAATACATATGAGCTAGGCGTGAAAGAAGAGCAGGCTAAGTACTGTGAGGGAGTGCTGCTCGAGCAGAGGATCCGAGTTCAGTTCCCAGCACCTGTGTCTGCTGGGCTGCAGCCGTCCCTTACTCCATTTCCAAGGAATCAGGTGGCTCTGGCATCCTTCAGCTCTGCACTCACATGCACACACCCCACCATTAAAGACAAATAGATATAATCTTTAAAAAACAAACAGACAAAAAAATCCCTCCAAAATCGTGACTGGAAGAACATTCTCCTCCCTAGGGAAGAAGACAGGATAAAGGTCGGGTACTCAATTTGGCCTGTGATAGGCCTCATTAAAAGAGATTTATGGAAAATGGAAAGATGTTAGCACATAGTGAGTTTGAGGTCTAAGTAAATGAATGCCTATGGCCTTATTCTGTATTATTTGTGAACGATTGAATTATTTCCGAATAAAAGAAAAGATAAAAACCTGGCAAAAGAGGTAGATCAGAACTTTTTCCCAGTCAAACTAATAGAATATGCGTGCGCAAACACACACACACATACACACACACACACACACACACACACACACACACACACACACACATATTATACATGGAACACATTTAAATAACTTGCAATAGAAGAGGTGGAATGCAGGAAAGTTTTAATGTGAAGGAAGGATAGAAGTGAAAATAAGTCAGTGACAGAGAAGGTACAGGGAGGGATGGAGAGTTGGGGAAGGAAGGATGCTTATAAAATACTGTGCTACCTAGCTTGCCTTAGGAGGAGTTGGAGGGAGAAACACATCATTGGGAGTCATAATCTTTGATTAAACCTTTATAAACCATTTATAGTAACATATTATAGGAACTGAAAAAAGATCACACAGGCCAACGTGTCCTTCATGTTAGTCATAAGACAAACAAGGCCCAGAAAAACGGAAAGATAAGTCCGGGCATTTTATTTGAGAATATCTGTATCCAGCTATTCCTGTCATTGAATGTACTTGTACTGGCTGACTTTTCAGTTGATGTGAGTTATATGTTTTAGACAGATGGTTAAAAGGATACATAAGTCTTGATTAGGAAGCAAGGATATTGTTGTGACTACAGAAATGTCACAATACTGACTAATGGGTATCCTCACAGATAACACCTGTGAAATGGGTGTCATTATGGAGACTCTCAAAGAGGGACACTAGAATTCAATTGCTGCTACCTCCCACTTGTGCCTGGGGGCATCTTGCTTGCTTGCTGATCAATATCGTTCTGGTTACATCTGTCTTTTATGACTCCAATAAAGACTATCTCATTAGGTGGCCCAAAGCCAAGAGATAACTATGAAGATCTTCCATGAAGTTCTTACAAAAGGTGGCCTCAGGTCACCACCACTAAGGTGAGTCACTGTGATTTTCCTCAGGGACTTTCTTCTAGTTACCGCCTAGTGGGGAGATCTGGAATGTACCAATAAGTTTACATCTTTGTGTTGGTAACATAGACAGAGATCATGGTGAGGCATGACCTTAATAAAGATAGAGGAGGCAGCTGACTGAGGCATGAAACACTGGTCCATAGGTTTTCCTACCCTAAGGGGCCTCACATTCCCCCAGGCAGAGTCAAAGGTGTGCAGATGTTGGGAGGCTTGCTGTCTCCTCTGACATGAGAAGAGGGTCTTCCAAAGGTATCATCGGGAGCTTTCCCTCCTGCATATTGGCACAACAGTGAATTTTCTAGATTAGCTAATTGTATCTTTCAAAGACATAGGGAGCCTTGTCCTCAGAGGGTGACATATAAAATTGGCAGGTTTCAACTTGCTCAGGAGAAGGTGGACCCAATGAAAACAAACAAATAAACATAAGAAACTCAAACTTCTGTTGGTCACACCCAATTGTGGCACCACCAGGTGATTTCATTCTATTTTTTATTTCCTCAAACATTTATGCTTTCCTTTGTAATATTTAGGAAGGTTTGATTTAGACAGTTGTTTGTGTGATTGGTATTCATTGGTTTTTCTGGCTAAACTGTAAATCTCATGAGACCAGAGACCACATCTCTTTTATTATTTACATCATCTCAGAGCCTTGCCAGAAATCTAGTTTGTGTTATTAAGTTCCACACATACATGTTGACTGTGTTGTTAAGTGAGTGAATGAATCAGGGAATGAATGAGTATTAGAACAAAAGGAGTTAATGAAGGATGACTGAATTCAATGGAGATCACACCAATGGTCTATGGTCTATTGGTGGGAGATCACTGTACAACAATCTAGAACAAGCTCTTTAAAGATGGGGGCCTAGTGGGAACAGTGTGACATCATGATTCAGTAATGGTGCTGCGATGGCCGTGTTCCCTCACTTATTGTGTGACCTCAGGTAGCTCAGTTCTTCACTGTGATCTACTGTTTTCCCCCTTTATACAATGAGAACAGGGAAATGAAACAGTTTTGAATGGGCATGAGGACTAAATAAGATAAAGAGACACTTTATAAACTTTTCTAATAGGTCTATTTTGGGGGTGGGCTTACGTTAAACAACACTCAGTTTTATTAATGAAAAATGGGTGTATCAGTGGTATCATGGACAGAACCACAAGAAAAACAGCAAGGGTAGAGCTGTAGAGAGCAGCGTGGATGGGACTTATTCTTCAAGTCACTGTCAAGAGCTGGGGTATGGAGCAGGCATGCCTGAGGTCCAGGAAGAAGTGTAGGATAGTGGGTAACGAAGACTTGTTTCTGAGTATAAAAGGAAGTTATCCCTGGGTATGCTGTCAGTTACATTTAGGAAGTTTCTTCATTTTTCATGGGTTGGTCACACCTGAGTGACTCTGCAATGTCACTCCTCAAGTTCCAAAGACAGTCCTATTTAGAGAAAGAAAGACCTTGAAGGTGTCTCTTTCCGAATGGAGGCAGCCAGTACAAGCTTTTCAGGTTTGAGACTCTGGTAATCAAAGTTTCAACACAATTTCTGTTTTGTCATTGATACTGACTTTTACAACCTAAGTGAACTGCGGTTGAGATGACTCAGGCTGGGAAGGCCTTGCATCAGTGTGGAGTGGCATCACACCTCCTTCCCTGGAACCACTTGCTCTAGATGACCTATCCTAGAGGATATTACTTCCAAATCCCCATGATATTGTAGTCTTGCTTTATTCGACTTAGAATAGGAAGCAGAAAAAAATATCTATCATCTAGAATTCTGTTGTCTGTTTGATTGGCTAGCAGTACTCTCTGTCCCTTGTAACCTCGTAACTACATACTGCCCAAGATAGTGATGTCTTATATGATATAAAATATTTTATACTTTAGTTGAGGTTGAAGGACAGGTGTGAATTTCATGGTGGTCATCACTGGTACTTTCTTTACAACTTTAATTCCTTTTGTATTTCAGAATAAACTAAGAACTTCTTGCTCCTTAGTATCCATCCATTAAAGAAGTAGTTATAATCAGGCTTGATTTTTGGTCATTGTTTCTGTGGTAAGGGGATAAAAGTTTCTTGTTTTTAAATGTAATCTTCCCTTAGCTTCCTTTTACTGAAATTGGATGCATTTGTAAGTAGCATGGAAATTTTCCTTCCCTTTTTCGAAGAGATGATGATTTTATTTATTTATTTATTTATTTATTTATTTATTTATTTTGAGACAGGGTTTCACTGTGTACCCCTGGCTGCTCTGGAACTCGATCTGTAGACCAGACTTGCCTCGAACTCACAGAGATCTGCCTGCCTCTGCCTTCTGAGTGCTGGAATTAAAGGCGTGTGCAACCACTGCCAGTTTCTAGAAAAATTAAGCAAGTTCAATGACTTCTCCTATTAAATTCACATTGTTTTCTATTTTGGTACAGTTGCACAATGATAGCTTATTAATTAGAGTTTGGCTTTACGTCCTGTCTCACTCAGGCATCTGCCTGCTTCTGCGGGTTCTGACAGAGGTGTGTCCTGTGTCCACTATTAAAATCATATACAGGAGTTTCCCTGTCCCACAGATTTGTGTGTTTCACCTTTGTTTCCTTCTTCTCCTAGAGCCCTCCCTGTAGTAATTTTACAGACACTGGTAACATACACATTATGCTAATAAACAGAACAATTTCAGAAACATGACGAAAACTAATGGGCTAGCTGTACTAATCTTCATTCTGTTATTATTTTCATCTTACTACTTCAAACTCGGTTTTTGAAAATATTTTGTTAAATAAAGACGATTTAATTCCTCAAAGTTTTCCAGTTAAACTTGTTTTTTTGTGACTGTGAGGTGACAGTCTCTCACCGAATCTAGAACGCGGCTGGCTGGTCATCAGCAGCTCCAGTGAGCTTTCAGTCTCTATCTGACAGGGTGTTGGGGTTTCAGGCACAGGCAGCCATATCTGGTGTTTTTACACGGGTGTTGGGATTCAGACTCAGGTTTCCACGCTTGCAGAGCACGTGCCCTTCCTTACCCACTGAGCCGTCTCTCCAGACAGACCTTTATTTTGTTTTCAAGACAGGATGCTTCAGCCTCTCCAGTGTTGGAATCACAGGTGTGCATCACACTGCTGACCGTTTTTTATCATCTATTCATGTCTCTGGTATTGGAACTCTTCCTCAGCCCTGAAAAAAATACATGTCTAGAATAAGAACAGATATTTCCTTGGTATTTTACATTCTTCTTGGAGATGGAGGCATTGGCCTGTAGCTAAGGCTCGCTTGTGAGTCATTGAATCAGAATAATTGCTCCCTTCTTAGCCTTGCCAGCTTCAGCAGAGGCAGCAGCAGCATCAAGAGTCTTTTAAACGCCTCGTTGTATGGGACAGTGATGGCCTAAGCTATCAGAAGGAACTGGTTGGTGGTCATTTTCTGGATCTCTGGGCCTTTACCCAGGGCTTTTCCTGACTCCTGGAGAGGTGCTGGGATTTGTTGTCACACAGTCAGACTTAGGTCCCTGCAGTGGGTCTCCCTTCGCCCTGACATTGCCATAGTGTGTTGTAGAACCGAAGGACATGAAGAAGATGGTAGAGGGAGCTTCTCTTCCCCCTCTACCAAAGGAACAGAAACAGACATGACAGTTTCCTAAAATACGGTTTGCCTAATTTGTGTGAATGTCACTTTTTCTGAATGTCATGAACTCCATCGCTTCCTTTAGAGTATGATACTTGTTTTTGTTTTGTTTTGTTTTCTTATTAGTTAAGGAAAAGAGAGCACGTTGAATACATTATGAAGACTACTCTTCTAATTAATGAAAAGACTTGGATGAGTTTAAAAACAAGTAGCTCTTTTCATATCCAAGTTACTTTTAGAAGTGCCTATAAATTATTACCTTCCTCTGTATAAGAGGTGTCTCATGACTAAAGGCTGAGACAGCCTCCATCATGCTCTTTAACAATGACTCCTATGTTTCTTTGGTAAACTCATAATGTTAATTACACTCTGCAACAGATGGAGCACCTTCCATCCAGGACCTCAGTGCACCTTGCAAATGTCATAAATCTTCAAAGCCCTTCCATAATGGAGGTAAGTATCTATGGTCACACTTTTATAGGCAAAGAAGCACAAAGCAGGCAAGTGTTTTGTTTTTTAAAGTGGAATGTGCTTTGGTCAAAGATTTAGTCATTGCTAAGGTGTAGTGAAAACCCATGAACACTTACTGAAGGGTAACTGAGTGAAGTGTCTCTCTGGCGAGCTTGACTTTTCCTGCCAGGGAACACCTGGACAATATTATTTGAAAATCCACATGTTAATAAATCAAAAATTATCTGCTGATAATTATTCAGCTTTTACAATGATTAGTGTAGAAAATGGCTCCTGGACCTTCATAGTGATATGACAAATTCTGAAAATAGAAATGGCCAGACACCTTCTTCTCCTTCTCTTTCTCCTCCTCCTCCTTCTCTACTACTACTATTGTTATCTCCCCGCCCACCCATGTGTGTTATGTGGTGTCTGTGAGGAGCATCTATGGTGGTCCAGGAACAACTTCCTGATTTTAGTTCTCTCCTTCCACCTTTACATGGCACATGAATTACTTTTGTGTTGATGTGATAAAAACCTATGACCAAAAGCAATTTAAGGAAGAAAAAGGTTTATTTTGGCTTACACGTTCAGAGGGATGGAGTTCATTATGTCTGGGAAGGCATGATGATTGTTAGAAAATTCATGGTGACAGAAACTGGAAGCTGGCTGGTCACATTGTTATCCACACACAGGAAGTAGAGTGAAGCCATAAACTCTTCAAACCCACGCCCAGTGACTTCCTCTAACAAAGCTAGACCTTCTAAAGCTTCCATACCCTCCTCAAATAGCAGCACCAGCTGGGGACCAAGTGTTAAAACATAAAATTACCGAGGCCATTTCCTATTTAAACCACAGCATGTTGGTTCCAAAATCTGATCTCAGGTCATCAGGCTTGCATTGTCAGGCAAAAGTGCCTGAACTCCCCAAACCATCTCATTGGTCCTCCACACATTTTTTTCACTTGATCTTTGCCAAAAGGCCAAGAAGTGATCCCCAAACATTTTTATCATCTGACACCCATGCAATGTAACTTAGAGATGAGTACAGAGACGATCTAGTCAAGCGTTTTCATAATTTAGATGAGAAAATTGGGATTGAGGAAGGTTAATAAGTAACTTTCATGAAATCACTCAGTTTTTAAAACCTTCATTTTATTTCTCTGCCCTCCCTTTTGATGCAGAAAGGGTTTAATTTGGCTTTAGTGGCATCAATAACTAAAATCCAGCCTCCTGGCCCTCATCAACCCATCTTCCCAATGAACTACATTTTTTAGAAACATTCATAGTGTGTGCCTGTCTGCATCCTAAGTATTATGAAATCATAAGATGTGGGAATTGTGAGGAGTTGACTATTGTTCTGCTGTGCTTTAATTTCAGAGGAATCTGATACTCAGGGAGTTTAGGGGAATCACTTGAGGCTCTATGGTTAGTGACCAGTCATAGAGCCACAGAAACCCAGACTCACAATTTCCACTTCCTTCCACAGATCTGAAATGTTCATTTGTTAACCAGGATCCCAGCAACCAAAACCATCAATACAGTTTTATACCGACTTTTCAGAAGTATGCTTTTATTAAAGACAATTTAAAACAAAATAAATCACAACAAAAACTCCAGGGAATGCCATTAGGTAAAGAGTAATTGAAATTCTGCTTGTTTTTTTTTTTTTTTTTTGACATGTTCTGGACCTGGAAATCTGATAGTGGGTGATAACTTATAAAGACCACTAGGAATTGCAAGATTCCAAAGTGCTGACTGATGTTTCAGAGCTCAAACCATCCTCATCAGAGTTTCAGGAGTGTGCATTTTGCTTATGATTAAAATTGTCAGCTGGTTATAGTGGCATATTCTGATAGTCCTAGATATTCAGGAGACTGAAGCAGGAGAATTACTCAAGTCAAGAGTTGAGGAAGAATTGGTAGAATGAGATCTTGTCTCAAACAAAACTGCCACCCCCAATCAAAAGAAAGAGACAAAGAACAATAGGAAGTTTGGAAGAAAGGGAAGGAGAAAGGGAAAGAGGGAGGGAGGGAGGGAGAGAGAGAGGGAGAACATTGAAGGCCATAGATAATGTATGGTAATCATCACTAAACAAAAATAATTAATGACAGAGGCACACTGATTTTTTTTTTCAACCGTCACTGATAACCTAGAGCTTAGGAATGTTCATGTATTTTGAGTGTGTCAACTCATTCTCTGGCCACCCAATTAAAGGGAAGAATGCTTCAATCCATTCAAGATAGCTGTTCCTGTATTTTACATATCCTTCCTTCCTTTGGAAGTTACCACAATAATATGCACTTTGGATCATCTGGCCTACTTAAAAGTTGCAAAATAAAACTATTTTGATTACATGAATCTTGTTGTATGATACCTTCCAAGTGTCGGGTGTTTAATAACAGCTGGTAACTCACATGACAGTTCTTTGGGTGTCACCGGAAGCTGTGTTTTCCTATTACAGAAATGGTGGAGGAAAGGGCTTGAGTCGAGCTGGGAATGGGCAGGGGGCTGGCCAAAGACTTTCCCTGTCTTTTAGTTGACAAGCTGTCCAATACTCCTGGGAGGCCCTTGATGTTGACGGTAGAGTAGATGTGGTCAGACTGACTGCACTGGGCTCCAACTCAGAAAGCACCTCTAGACTTAACCTCCTGTTGCTAACATCTGTTCTGCTGGCTTTACATCTCCCAACCTTGCTCAGCTGAGCTCCAGTATGCTAATGATTTCTTGCCACTATTTGTAAAGGAAATTAACTGCACAGCTCCACATTGCCTTGTTTATCACTGTGCGTACTGGGGTCTTTGAAGGTTGTACTGTGGAATTTGTACTGTGAGTTGAATATTAATAAGATAAGAAGAAATGAGTTTCTCTTTTCTAAAGCCTCAGGCTGGCAGCACAAGCAAGAAAGTCAGCTCACGTGTGTAGGCCTCGATGTCCCAGCCCTGCACTCGGTTTGCTCTTAATACTCACCGTAACTGAGAGATTAGTTTAGGACAGTCTGGACTTCAGTGAAGTGTGGAAGAACTCAGAGTCTTTTATGTGAGTTGTGTGTTTTGCTTTGCTACAACTACTGAATTTTAGTCTTCTTTATGCCTTCTCTTTGAAGTGAAGGTTAGGCTTAGGAATGACATTTAGCACAAGAAAACAGTTAAAGCATTTTAAGCTCCTTAAAGAGACACTTAATATGCTTTTAAAAAAATATTCTGAATATTCTATGTACAAATGTGTATTTCTATAGCCTTTTCTTCTGAAAGTCTCTTGCCTTCCTCTCCTTGTCCAGGCTCTTAGCTTCTGTGCAAACCAGGCAAAGGGCCCATAGGTAAGTGTCCCAGGTTGGGATATAAATGACACTTAAAAAGAGAAAACTGAGGTGAGCAGGTTCACACTGTGAAACTCCATTCTGTTCTTTCCTTCAGCTGATTGACAGGTAAATCCAGATGCAATTCCTTAGTCGGTGAATGTTACATTTTGCACTCTTGCATTTTCTCTCCCAGGGAATACCAAAGTGTCCAACAGCACTACAATAGTTCTAACATCTTTTCCAGTGAAACGGATGACTTGAGTTAACAAAGATGCCTTTGTTAGAGAAGTAGGGATGTCAAGATGAACTCCATGAATCCATGAACATGGGGAGTCTACCTAGTAACTGAAGGTCTGGGCTTCAGTTCTAGCCTTCACAACTTGAGTTCAGGTGGTTCAACACACAGGAAGGAGCTTCTACTGTGTGCCACATGGGAGGCTGCCTAAAAGTCATAATATATGTGAGAAAAGAGGACAATGGTGAAATCGAGTTAGTTTCCCAGCCACTCACTTCATCTTTTAATTCATGACTATTTAGCATTATGGGTTTTTTGTTTTTGTTTTTGCAAGCTGTGATGTTGCACTTCTGAAAACCCAGCACTTGGAAGACAAAGGCAGGTAGATCATTGCAAGTTCGAGATCAGCATAGTCTACATATCAAGTTCTCAGACAAACAGGACTATGTAGTAAGATCACATCTCTGAGAGACCAAGACGGGGGCTGGAGAAAGAGAGCTCAGCCAATGAAGTGCCTGTTCTGCAAGCATGAAGACCTGAGTTTGAGCCTCTGAAGTTACGTTAAAGGGCCACACATGGGGGCATGTATTTATAATCCCAGAACATCTCACCTAATTTGCAAGCCCTAGGCCAATGAAAGATCATCACAAAAAAGCAAGATAGGCAATGCCAATGGAAGAATGATACCCAGAGTGTCCCCTGGCCGTCACACATGTGTGCATTCCCACCTGCATAGTCATATAAACTCACATAAAAGCCCCCATTTCCAAAGAATTACATACTTTTCCACATAATGTATAGCTAGAAAAAATGTACAAATGGCAGTGTTATTACAATAAATGTTCAGATATGGGGATGGAGTCAATAACCAGTTAGCGTTATAAGTGAATTGGGATTAAATTTTTATTTCTACTAACAAATAAATAAAGTGTAAATTTTATTTGCCAAAGCTCCTGAAATTACTTCGGTTTCTAAGAGCCATTTTGTGGTGCTGTTCACCGAATCTCTGCCACGTGTAAAGCACCGTCTCTGGTCCTAATAGGAATCAAATTAGAATCCTAGCGACAGTAGGCAATGCTGAGAGCTAATGTGGAATGTGTACTCACACAGGATGATGACCTCCAAATGCTGTTTTTATTCCTGAATATTTTATGTATGAATGTGTATTTCTATAGCCTTTTCTTCTGAAAGTCTCTTGCCTTCCTCTCCTTGTCCAGGCTCTTAGCTTCTGTGCAAGCCAGGCAAAGGGCCCATAGGTAAGTGTCCTAGGTTGGGATGTAAACGACACTTAAAAAGAGAAAACTGAGGTGAGCAGGTTCACACTGTGAAATTTCATTCTGTTCTTTCCTTCAGCTGATTGACAGGTAAATCCAGATGCAATTCTTTAGTCAGTGAATGTTACATTTTGCATTCTTACAATTTCTCTCTCAGGGAATACCAGCAACTAAAAGCCATCTCTCTGTGCTTTATTCTCAATTGTTTTCATTTATATAGCCCCCAGTTTCTGTAGAAATAATGCTGTAGAACATTCCTGTAGCAGGAATCTTAAAGAGTCTTATTAATAAAAACAAACCTGGAGCTAGGTACTGGGTCAATGCTGGAAAATCAGAGAAGCAGAACAAGCCACAGCTTCCCCACCTCGCCAATTCCTCAGCTGATCCTGTTTCCTCAGACTGGAAGCTTCTGAGTCCTCATCCAAATGGATCCCAGCTGAACTGCTGCTTAAAAGCCTAACAGCTTAACCAGACTAGTTCCTGGTTTTCACGCCTTCTATACCTTTCTGCTTTCTGCCATTACTTCTGGGATTAAAGGCTCTTGTTACCATGCCTGGCTGTTTCCAGTGTGGCCTTGAACTCACAGAGATCCATGTGGATCTCTACCTCTGGAATGCTAGTAATAAAGGCGTGTGTGCCACCATTTTCTTGCCTCTGTATCTAGTGGCTGTTCTGTTCTTTGACCCCACATAAGTTTATTAGGGTGTACAATATTTTCGGGAACACAATATCACCACACATTCCTATTTACTATTTCATTGTTATTCTTTATCACCCTTGAGACTGAGTCGATAATCAATATAATTCCCATGATTCCCACTCAGTAAAGACCTGAAGTCACTAAGAAGTTGTATGAATTGTTCAGGGACTAGCAAAAACAAGGATCAGATGTGCATCTCTAGTCTGCCCTATTATTTTCCTTTTCAGTGAGTGCCTTGCTTGAAGAAGAGCTATTTGAGCATTCCATGAAAAAGCTGTAAAGCATTTCATTGTAATAGCAATACAAAGAAGGGAAAGAAAAAAAAATAAACACATTCCACTCACCCAGTTTCACTTTCTAGATAGTGTTTGGTACAGATAGCGCATCTTCAAATGTGGTCATGCCACACCACCAGCTCTATGTCTAGTAAATGTGATGCTTTTATTAACGGTATGAATGCGTTATGAAGAGAATTTAGTTCTTTCCTTATACATTCTCAGCTTCTATCATCTATTTATTGTTTCTGGGTTTGTAGGTTAGGCTTTGGTTGTTGGAGGTTGGAATCCATTTCTGACTCACTTTTGTTTTTAATATCATCAGTAGTTAGCACTGAACCCTGCACAGAGTCTGCGCTCCATCCGTATTTGCTGAACTAAGGAAGTAAATGATTGCTCCCACAGGGCGAAGGGACACAAGTATTAACGACACTGTTGACAACAGATGCTCTGTTGGCTGCTCTCATTCCTCTTTTCCTTTGAGGTCCTTGGTGGCTATGCCTGGCTCTCTTTTGTTTCTAGTAGCATAACTGGCAACTGTAAGCCTCACTAGACCTTGGCCTCACACATACGTCTTTTGCACTGGTATCCTGATTCCATGAGTGTCGTTGGATAAAAAGGGACAAGAAAGGGTGGATGGAAAAGAGAATTCCTTCCGAATTGTTCCACCCTGTTTGAAGGCCAGAAATTGCTCTAGATGCTTTACCTGTGTCGAGTTATTTGTTCCATTCAGTGTCTCCAACAAACAAACCAAAGACACAGTAATTTGTTGACCTCAAGGAGCTGGTAAGTGGCAGAGGCAGAGTTCAAGTCCCCTGTTACCACTGTATCACCCCGACTCTTGATGGAGCTGCATGAAGTCTCCGCAAAGATCAGGAAGAAGGAAGAAAAGGAGGAAACAGCAGTCACCAGCAGAGAATCAGTGACAACCAGCCACTGCTGTGGCAACAGCACTAGAGAAGCAGATAAGTCCCAGATGCCAGGAATAACTGTAGCCTTATGTGACTAATTTCATTTGATCTCTCTGGCCTCACTCTTCTAATCTGCTCGGTGGGTGAAATTATTCTAGACAAATCTCACTCAAATTGTGATATGAGGCCCCATTTTGAAAAGAATTAAGGGTAAAGTCCAGTAACTTTTAAACTATATTTTTAATAGCTCTTGTATATGGCAAAATACATTTTATCAGTTATTCTCAGCAATTCCTCATATAGCTCCTATCATTAACTTTATGCCACTAAGTAGGAGTACAAAAACGAGCAATATCGGTCTCTATAGATTCTGCCCAAATACTATTGAGTTAACTGCTAAAATCTTAAATATTATCATGGACATTATACATACAACAAAATATAATCTATATATCTATCTACCTATTATCTATCTTTGTATATATACACACACATACTTATTGTGAAGGACCTGGTGGAGTTTCTTTTCAACAGCCGAAATCCCAGTATTATCCAATATCTCCCAATACAATGGTGGAGGAGGTGGAGCTAGGATGGGAGGGGTGGGTGGCAAATATGCAATGAGAGGGAAGAGCTCCACCTATAGATTGCAATGCCACTTCCAACCATACCCCTAGAGACCAGCCTAATTCACAGTGGGTCACATACAATCTGTTCACTTCCGCAAATAAATGTTATCATTACCCCACTACCATTACTGCACGTGTAAGCCAACCTACAAACCCTATAACTTACTGAGCACATGTTTTAGCATCTAATAGTCTCAATTATAACTCCATCAGTGGTGGTTAAAAGAGTCAAAATCTGAACTGTAAGGTTGAGGGACCTAATCTTTCATTTTTCAGTTGTGTGGGAAATTTGGATAATATTCTGAGTTTTCAATTTTCCATGTATGACCAAGTTTTTTTTTTTAACAACTTCTGCCTTATTGGGTGCTTGTGAGCATTTGTTAAGTCAATGTTTGTATACAATTTATAAAGAAAGCTTGGTGTGAAATAAGGAAATGTAAAATGCACATTCATAATTAAGGAGAAATGCACAAGAAATGCACTAGCTGAGGGTCACAAAAAATAGTCACAGAACTCTTCAAGTAGCCAAGTTAGCAGCTGACTGCAGAAGACATCAATGCCTGTGCTCCTGGGCACTGGGTGGCACAGCTCCTTAGCACGTAACCTATGATGATGACCCATGATTTAAAGCCACTGAAAGCATGGGGTGAGCTCATATTTGTAGGAATAATGACGTGGTATTTGAATAAAATCAAGTTTAGTCTTTTCCTTGTGGTAATTCTTATCTTGCTTTCTTAATCATTGCCTTTCTAATCTCTTAGGTTCGTCCAATTATTGCTACAAGAATTTTCAAGAAAAATTGCGATAATGACTACAGATTATGATTATCCTAAGACATTTCTCTTTTTATTTTTCTTGTTATTTTAAGAGTCCTTCCCAGGCAAATTTCTCATTTCAAGGTTCTGTTTCAACATGCTTACTAAAATCACTTGCTGAACTGATACAAAGGTGTGCATGACAGTGATAATCCATACTTGAACGTCCCTGGGAGTGGTCCCCATCCAGAAAGACTATGGAAAGACAGCCTGATGCTGAGCATGGTGTTCGGCTGGCTCACACTGCTAGGGCAGTGACTTAGGAGTGTTAGAAGACTTTTGAATTTGGGTTGAAGGTGAAACAGCTTTTCTCGGGTTAACTGATCATTTGTTCCTGAGAAAACCAAACAGCCTAAAAGTAAGGAAGAGCAAGTTCTGAACAGCAGTAATTTCAAGCTGAGGTTGAACAAGAGCTAAAACCATAAATGGGACATACAGCATCCTGCTTCATTTTCTTCCTACTGTGAACGTATTGCAGGATGTAGTCTCAATTTCATGACATAAGAGGTGGGGTAAAACTTCTGACATCTGATTGACTAATAATTATATTAGTATTATTTGATCT
The DNA here is from genome assembly GCA_902168405.1 of Peromyscus aztecus. Taxonomy (NCBI): domain Eukaryota; kingdom Metazoa; phylum Chordata; class Mammalia; order Rodentia; family Cricetidae; genus Peromyscus; species Peromyscus aztecus. Next base: position 48,078 of record CABHPQ010165364.1, on the reverse strand, counting down.
TCCTATATTTTACATGGCATTTACAAAGTGTATCAAACAACTTGGGAGAAAAAAAGACAATAAAAATGATGGGAAATAAAGAGTCAAAGGATTGTGGGAAACTTAATTGGGGGAATAAAACCATTATGGATAATTGCAGTTTTTCCAATCCTATGGAATGCTATTTGTTGAACACTAAGTAGTTGGTCTTTGTTTCCATAGAGATCAGAAATAGAAATGGTCTGAAGTTCTCATAAGAAATCTTATTCTTACATACCAGAGACAATGTCTTCATTAAACGGGAGAATTTGCCAATTGTGAGTCTCTGCTCTGGGAAATCCATAAAAACTGAAGAAATAAGCCATGGGTAATCTGATGTGGTGTTGGGTTGAAGCAGATGGCTTAACTGGGATTCCTCTGGGCCTCCTCTGGTACTTAGAGCCCATGATTGCATAAATAAGAATTTGTGTACAAAGCAGGAAAAGGAGCAGACACCATCAGGCATGGTCCACTTAGCAATGCAGTTGTTGGTCATGAGCAAAGCTCTTAGAAACAAACATCTGCTTTAATGTGGAGTTCCAATACATAGTTACAGTCTTGCGAATGCCTTGGAAGGCTGGTCAAGCACTCATATTAAACTTTACTGATAGGGCAGTTCAAACAGCAAAGGTTTGTGGGGATTTGTGATTATTCTGGTTACATGTGTATACTTTAAAGACAATTCATTGAATAATAAATAAATGCATCAGATGAATTTTTCAGACGTGGACAAAGTCTAGTGAATTGAGGGTAGTTTTCTTATGGTATATCTGAAATTGAAGCAAAAAAGGTAGCACAATTTCATGGGAAAGATACAGTGTGTCACTCAGTATTTTCAAACCAATATCCTCTTTTAAGAAGGTTTATTTTATTATTTTAAAATTATGTATTTGAGTTTATGTATCAGGGGTGTTTGTCAGAGGTGGTGGTTCCCCCAGAGCTGGAGTTATAGGTGGTTGTGAAGCACCAGATATGAGTGCTGGGAATCAAACTCAAGTCCTCTGAAAGTGCAGTACATCCTCTGAACCGTGGAGTCATCACCCACCCCCATGGTCTTCATTTCTAAATATTAACATTCTGTTACTGTTTGAGTCTGAGATGTCCCCCACAGGTTAATGAGTTTGGTTTCTACCTAATAGTACCGTTCTGAGACGTAATGGAATGTTTGGGGCATAGTGAGTAGGTGGCTGATGCAGGCCACTAGGGCAGGCCTTGAGGTTGTGTCTGTTCTGATTCCTCACTGAGCTCTCTGCTTCCAGATCTCTCAAGATGCAAGGAGAGCACCCAGCATCACCGGTGGAGCTGGCCAGACACCAAGCCTTCCCCATCAAGATGTGCTGTGCCCTAGATGCTGTGAGCCCAATAAACCCTCTGAAGTCACTTCTGCTGGGTGTCTTGTCACAACGACAAAAGAAGATAACAAATGTACTTCCTGTCAGAACTAGACATTACAAACTGGATATGACTGCATCTACATGTGAAGAATGGAGAGTTTGGGGACATGATTTTAAGTACACTATTCAAGTGATTACTTTTCCCTAGTCTCTCCCAGACAAGATTTCTCTCACTACATTGGATAGCAGAAATGAGAACAGTAGGTCAAGCCTTGGAGGAAGAAGGGATTTAGTGGCCCTTAGGCCATCTAGCAAGGATAGTTTTCATAGAAGAACAGTAGTGGGATTGATGACTCATAATTTCAATAGCCACATTTATCAGACACATTTTACGTCAATTGCTTTGAGATGTAATAACCCTTGTGCTCATTTGGACATATATTAGCAGTTTCCTGTATTGCTTTCCAGTACCCTAATACAATGGCTTTGTCTGAATGACTGGAAATGATACTATAAAACACTGTGGATATACTTGTATTGGTTTTAGATAGCAGTGGATTTCCTGATTCTTGGACCAGTGTTCTGGTGAATCTCACCACCACACTACCTCTTGCTGTGTCCTTATCAGATTTCATAAGCTGAGCAGGCTTTGTCTGGGGACGTTTGTGAATGGCAGTGGTCCAAGGAAAACCAGGTGCTGCAGGAAGTGGAGTTGGTGATTCAGTCAGGTGCATTCTTTCTGATGATTCAGGCTGACCCACTCACTAATCACCGTGAGTGGGCATTCTGCTTTCAGGGGTGTTCATGAATAAGATGTATGGTAAAGGTCTTAATCATTTCTGCTGACAGAAGAGCTTTCATGGAGATTTGCTCTATCTTATGTTGTCAGAATTGCAACAGGCAGGATCAATTCTGCTGTAGCAATAAATGCTAAAGGTAATACCATTTTAGGTATGCTGTATGCTCCAATTCCCATCTTTGTTCAGCATGGCAGCATGGGATATGTTACTAAGCACTCAGGGCATTTTACTTCAGAGCTAAATTTACATTTGGCTGTAAATGTTTTTTTTTTAATTTGTTAAATCTTTGGACATTAAAGTAATATATATGTATATGTGCATTTCTTTCTATCTATGTATCTATCTACCATAGATAGATGGCTTATTTCATCTGTTTATATTTTCCCTCAAGGCTTTTAAAAAAGGGCTATCAAACAGAAGCAAACAGCATAATAGATTAGAAACTGAAGTGAGAAGTAAACACGATCAAGAAGAAGAGGCAGGATGGGAGCTAAGGAGCCCGTGCTTGCTAAAGTACCTAAGATTGCATGTTCTAGCTAACACATAAAACATAATTAGAATAAAACTATCTTTCCTGACTCAGCTGAGAAAGCATAATAGATAAGCTCTTGCTTTTGCCACAATATAGATCTAAATTTGTTTCAAGTGTATGCTACCTTAGGTAAATTAGAGAGACAGAAGAGGGAGGGGAGAGAGAGACTGTGAAGTGGACAGTGGGCTGGCATCCACCCTGTGTAGACTACTCATATTAAAGAAGATAGCCTATGTGGCATGTTCAGCATGACGCCAGGAACATAATAAAGTTTATCAAATGCTAACTACTTTTGCTATAAAAAGCATTATTGTGTTCATTTCTGTACAGTAAAGGTAGACTAGTAAGATGTTTTGCAATAGTTTTATTGAGCACAGCTGCTTTTAAAACTGCAAGGCTTTTGGGTGCTTAGAGGGGGATTAAGTCCCACAGTCTGTGGAGAAGATTTGGTCATCCCCACCCAGTTCTTCCCAGGCTGCAGGACAGGATCCCCCAAGGACATGCTTCTCCACTGTCATGGCTGTTGTCAAGGTGTAGCCATCCCTCAGGCCTCTTTTAGCCTCACTTCATTCAGTTTTTCAAGGGTGGTGTGTATGTGTCCTGAAGATTGTCATGGTCAACCCAGGAAGGAAGTGACACTGTTGGTTCCTCTTGTAAGTGGTGTGAATGTGTAGGGAATGTTGTGCTTGACCTCACTCTATAGTGTTTGGAAGGGTTGTTGTCTTGGCTTTGCCTCTCTGCCTGGAACCTGAAGAAAATAAAGTCTTCCCAAGGCTTTGACAAAGACCTGTACAACTTGCTGGGCTCCTCACTTAATCCTGGACCTCTTCTTCCTGGTGCAGAGCGTCTCCCAGTACCCTGCCACAGGCACAGACACCCACTTGCTGGGGTGAGACTTTGATCCCACAGTGTAAGTGTCATCTTAGTGATTGCTCAGGGCAAGATCCCCGATTGTTCCAGATTTCAGAAAACAAAAATCTATTAAAGATACAAGGAGGTAGGTGTTAGCTGCAGGACGAAGGGAGGGAAGACACCTTGGTCCTTTCTAAAAATGTTGTGTGACATTGGGGGGAGGGTGTTTAATTTTAAGTACTGTTCATCTCTGGAAAACATTTAGTATAAAGGAACAGAAGATGAGCCTTCCAAAGTCTAATTTTAGGTACTCCAAATTCTCTTTCCGGTGTCTACTTAAAATGTAGGAATGACGTGTAACTTGGGTAATTTCAACACTAGTGAATCTGTCAGTCTGAAAACAAATTGGCTTTTTTTTTTGAGGGGTGGCAGCTTAGTTCACATTAGAAGTGACTTTTCAAGAGTCCCTTCAAATGTCTCCAGCATCTTGTGAAACTTTGTCCCTAACAGCCAATTTGGTAAAGGAGCTGAATTGCTCAAATAGCCGGTCTGAACTATATGTATTTGTTCTAGTAAATTTGCACCTCGGTAAATTCTGAGTTTATGTTTCAAATTCCCTATGGCCTCTGAACTTTTCTTTTCTCAAATTACTAAACATAACTGTTGTGTGGGGGCTTTGGCATCAGGATGGGTTCAAATGTTGGCTTCAAACTGACTGGTTGTATGATTGTAAGCAGCACACCACATCTTTTAATACTGAATTTTCTCATTGGTAAGCTGAGTATTAATGACAATTTTGTGAAGGTTAATATGAAAGTTGATTAGTACAATGCATGACACATACAATTTGTGTTAGCCACTACTACTACTAGAGTCATTATTTTAATGCTAAGTGTTAATTTCAAGGGGTTGGAGAGATGACTCAGCAGTTAGGGGCATTGGCTGCTTCTCCAGAAGGGCCAGCTTTGGTGCTCAGCACCCATATGGAGGCACACAACTGTTTGTACCTCCACTTCCAAGAAATATGGTGCCATTTTCTTGCCTCAAATGGTCCTAGGCACACGTGTGGTACCCAGACATACAAGGAAGCTGAGTACTCATACACATAAAATAATAATAAAAATTTAAAAAGTGTTAATGTCCAAAGCAATCCATTTAGACTATGTGAGGGAATGCTTTACAAAGGAAAAATTCAAGAGATACAAACCTATGAAGAGATGTTTAAACTCATTAAAAATGTAATAAATGGAAGTTAAACATTAACAAACACTTTTTACCTAGAGAATTAAAAGAAGCTATCAAAACCAATAATCCATTTTGGAAAAGTACAGTGAAATAGAGAGATGCTCTCATAGCTGGAGGTAAAACTTTAATTCAACATGACCTTTGGGTGCATAGCACAGTGTGTGTCAAGAGTTGAAAAAATTTCATGTTCTTTGACCCTAGAGTGTAGTAGGCTGTACCTCTTAAGGGGATGGTCATTGAGGTCATCTCTCCTCCCAAGATTTTTTTTTAATTAAAGAATTACATATAAATGTGAAAACAATACTTGGAATTAGAACATTAAAAACTTAAAAAACAATGTCTTCAATATTTAAGATCAAGAGAACTACTCCCAAGATGTTAGAAACCGAGTGGGACATATTACCGCATTTTATTATTGACACATGTGTGGTATACACCTATTTGTGATGTCTCTTATACATCCCCGTGAGAATGGCCTCTAGTCATCTCAAACTTGACCTTCCCATTCTCTAGACTAACTGTTCATGCACTCTTTGCATCCTGTTTGTTTTTTTCCATGTTCTTTGAGACAGGATCTTACTGCGGAGTCCAGGCTGTCCTGGAAACGGCAATTTATCTAGACTAGACTTGAAGTCATGATCCTTCTGCCTCAATCTCCTGAGTGCTAAGTGCCAGCACATTGGTCTTAAGATGTTTCTGTTGGAGGAGGAGTGGATTGGGGTGCACAGGCAGAGAGAAGGAGGGGGAGAATGAGAGGAGAGGAGGGCCGGGAAACTTGTCCAGATGTAAAATAAACAAGTAAATTAAATTAAGAAAAAAGATGTTTCTGTTGTTGCTGATCACTTTTGGATCTCTATCCTCTAGAACAATTAGAATAATTTGCTTCAGTGATTTTTAAAAATCAAAATATTTTTCTTGGAAATTTTCATGCATCTTTCATAAACCCAAAAGAAACACCCAAATTAATGATTATGGGCCAGACAAATTTGATTATTTTAATCTTTTATTTATATATGTTTTTGCTTAAATTTTCCAAAATGATAGCTTTTTTTACTATCTTTATTACCAGGAAATCAACACAGTAACTATTCCCCTTTTCTATTTTGACTTGGTAATAGCTAGTTTTTGAGGACTGAGGGCACTGTCCAGTGGTCTCTGCATTTCAGTTTGGGCCATTAAGTATGAAACAGAATCAGCTTTACACAGGACAAAGATCTTTGCTTTTCATTTTCTCTCATTTCCTTTTTGAGGACTATGTTATTGGAAACATTTTCTACATTTCATTATCTGAGTCAATAGCACGAGAGCAGCCTAGTTACCTGCCCATCCTCTCAATGTCTTCCTATTGTGATTGCTATGACAACAAGGACAATGGCCACTCCAGCGATTTTGCTTTGTGGCCAACACATTTCTAGTTTCTCCATTTCTTTCAATACAGCAAATCCCATTGTAAGGTCAGTGTCGCTATGCACATCGGAAGAAAACTAACATCTGCAGGGTAGCCCAGGTCCTTGGAACCTGACCAAGTCACTCTACATCTATCTACTACACCTTTCCTTCCTTAGAAAAACTGTCTGGGAAGCTGTTATTACTCCATGTGATGAGGAAGATACATGCTGAGCCTTTCAGAAACCGAACGAAGAGCACATGGTCCGTAAGAGGCAGTGAGATTTGTCTGACTACAGAGGCCACAACCTTCCTACTTCTTATATTACACCGTGGTTGTCTTTCCAGCGGTTTGTTTATTTCTACAGCTATCTGCCCACACCCATTTCAGAAAGGATTTGAAGCAGATGACTTTGTTCCTAACCTCTGTTTTTGCTTCCATACTTAGCAAGCCCAAGAGGCTGAGGAGGTTGGCACCAGCTGTAGGTAGACTGTGGGAGGAAACTCTTCCTGTCCTAACTCATCCTTCATTGTCCTCTACCAATCTTGACACACTTACAACAGAAATGAGATGGCCCAGCTGGGGACAGCGCTGGGCATATTTTCTGTAGGGAGATCGTTGAGCGTGGGAAATTAAGGTTGGTAATTACTACACTGTAGATGGGCGCTGATCTAGAATTTTCATCAGTTCTTTTGAGTGATAATTTTCTTCAGCAATTTTAAAATTCAAAACACTTTTTGGAAGTTTACATACATGTATACAATGTAGCTTATTATATCTGTCTGGCCACTCCCTCCCTCTAATTTTCCTCAGCCTCACATTTCCCTCCATACTTCTTGTCTCTCTCTCTCTTTAAAAAAAAATAACCCTCCAAGTCCAATTAGGGCTGCCCATATGCATGTGGGTATGGTGTCACCCAATGGGGCATGAGAAACTCACCAGTGGCCCCAGCAGCTATCAGCTGTATTTGGCAACTTTTAGAAAGTGTGTGTGTTTAATATTAGACATGTCCTTATTCAAATTACTTTGTGAGGAAGTTTTGTTAATTTTAGAGAAGGGTTGTTGGTGGTAGCTAACATCTGTGGGAAAGCACTTCAATTTTATCTTTCAGTTTTCCTAAATGTCTGCAGATAGGTCTCATTACCTTTTTTTTCTATTGATGCAGAAATTGAGGCAGAGGGGGAAAGCTGAGTTGCTTAGATACCAGAGTCCCAACATAATTCTATTGAACCTTCAAATCTGTTTTCTTTCTTCTCCCTTCTGTACACACTGTTTTTTTCTGATTTGGATAGGTGGGCTGTGTGACTAACAGTCACAGTCATGTAAAAAAATAAAAGCACATAACGTCGTTGAGAACATGAGGCTGCTGAGAAGAATGGCAAGATTCAGTCAAGCAGAGGAAGTTAGCCTGTCTCACGGGCTTTTCAGGATGTACTGAGCACCAGCATGTCATGGATGAATCTGACAAATCTGACTTTCTCCGGGGTCTCAGATTCTGCAAGACTCGGTATTCCTCACTGAAATCAGCATTACTAAGACACTTTGTTGTATGAACATGTAAGAAAGTTTAAATCCTGGTTTGTCAAAGGCAGCATGGGGGTTAACATAATGGCTTTCTCAGCCCTGCATCTCCGTTTCACTGATATAGCTGTATTGTCAAATTCACACCAAGGAGGTATGCTGTGAGTTCAAACGCCGTTATCTAGAATGTGATCTTCTAGAATTTACTTGTCCTTGGGAAGAATCAAGTTCTTCTCTGATGGCATTTCAGGGGCTGGAGAAGCAAACAAGTTCTACCAGTGTCGGGAAACTCTGAGTCATCCCAGCTCTCATGCTTTCTGACTCTGAATGAAGAACAGCAATGTTCACATAGAAACCGTATAATTTGTCACGTTGAGAACAGGCTGATCTTGTCCTAATGCTCTTGCAGAACTCCAGATACCCTTATATGAGGAGAAAACTTCAGAAATTAATAAAATGAGGCTCAGCCTTCAGGAATATGACTAATACATCTGAAATGAATGACTCAAAACACTGAGGGGGGGGGTGCTTGCAGTTTTACCATGAAACAATTTTGAGTTGCTTGGGTTTTTTATTTTTTTTTAGAATCACAGCAACATTGTGTCCACATACAAAACATGAGAGCATTTCCTCATGTCATAGATATAAAAGGAAATCAGCTATTGAATAGAAATAGAACAAAATTTAATCCCTAAAGGGCAATATATTAGTATCTTGATGTCATTTTATCACATAGAACAAAGCAAAATACTTGTTGCAACTTTTTGAATACTGACCTGTAGGGTTTTAATCCCATGAGATGATTTGCTTATATCTGAATTTCCCTGAGTGCCTAGTGCCACACCGTGCGTGCGTGTGTGCGTGTGTGCGCCCACGCACGTATGATGCTTTCGTGATGAGCCACGCAGGCCTGTGGGGACAAGTGGATGCACAAGAGGATGCATAGATAACAGCCAGGCCCTCGGGGATGTCAGATGTTTTGAATGGTGGTAATGGGCAATTTTCCATATTTGGTGACGTTTGCCAAATTGCAGAGTGCAAATTGGCAAAGTGAGTTTTATCACTCAGAATCGGTAATTTTGGACATGGAAGAGACACATAGCTATCTGGTTAATCCCTCTTTGTTTATTTCAGAGGAGTGAGCTAAGGGTTTTCTTATAAAGTAAAATTATCCTTTCAGAACTACCCACCATATTGTGGATAGCTGGCTTCTCAGAACGCATTGCCCAGCAAACAGTTGCTAACAGAATTTTGTTTAGAAGTTCACCGATTTAGAGGATATGTAAGTGACAGGAAGGTGGTGGAGAGATTGTGCAAGCACTTGTCTCCAAAGGAAACCCAGGTGCTTTTTACTTTCTTCCTAATTTCTTGTCCTTCTTTCTAAATGAGCTAATCAATTATTCCTGTTTCTCCTTTGATCCCCAAGCCTCGTTCCTGGAAACACCACCTATTGTTGGCCAGCGGAGGCCCCTCCTTCCCGTTTTTACCTCTTCCCCTAAGCTTTGCTGAGTAACTGGGAAAACAGTGATTTCTTCCTCAACTCCACTTTGTCTGGACTTGCAGGAGGTTGTGAGTCACCCCACTCCTGAGACACAAAGTTTGCTCAAATATTTACTGCTCTGATCTCTGATTTACTTAATATTAACACAATTGTCTGGGTAGCCTTTATACCTTTGGCATATATACTAATCTTATTGTTTGTCTTAAGTCCCAAACTGCCTTAGAGTTCTAAATTTGGAAATATGGGATCCTTTCCAATTAAGGTATAGACGGAATTTAAAATACCCTTTTATTTTTGCTGAATGCTGGATTTTGTTTTAGACAAGGCCTGTTTACTTTCGTATTTTCAAACGTTTCTAATAATCCCAGGGTAAGAGAGGTTTCAGCCACTGATCTTTTTTTCCCCTTCCATACAAAGAAATTAAGACTTCAAAAAAGTTCCATAGCTATGTTGAAAGTTGAGGTTTATCTGATCCTGTAGATGAGGTTCTCTGCACCATATTAAACACTCATGTCTTCCCACCCCATAATCGCAGAGAACGTGGAAAGAGTCAGGGCTGGGTGGGCTCTCCAATATCACATTAAGAATGAATGAGCAGAGCCGGAGAGGTGGCTCAGAGGTTAAGAGCGCTGCATGTTCTTCCAGAGGTCCCAGGTTCAATTCCCCATGAGTGCAGACAGGACACTGTCTACCTAATCAATAAATCTGAAAAAAAAAAAAAGAATGAATGAGCAAAAAATAAGAATAATGGGGAGGCAAGATACACTCAAAACTACTGGCGATGATTGTCTCTGCAGTTAAGGATGATTAAGATTTCCTTTTTTAACCATTATGCTTTCTAAGTTTTCAAAATTAACAAGCATATATTCTAGATAGAGTTAGTAGTAGCATCTGTCTGTTACTCCCCACTCCCCCCCCCCCCCAAAAAAAAAAGAGTAATCCGACTGGCGGCGGATGGATGGAATAGATGTGCTTGGCTTTGCATGCCAACAGCAGGCTGTGTTTGTCAGCCCAGGTGGAGATCCCAGCTCTTTTTCATTGCAGCATCTGGGAACAAAGGTCCCAGTAGCCCCAAACAAGCTCAAACTCCAAGCAAAAGAGGCTGTTTTATCCCAGAGGCAAGAGGAGCCAAGAACTGATGGAAAAGCCACATTTTCCACCTTCTACTTTTTCTACTTATTTCCTTCCGCTATAGCACTGGGGAAGGGGGATAGACTAGAATGAGGTCCCTGATTGAGAACAAACTCCGGTTTTTGTGAGCTTTCTCTCTTCCTTCCTCGGTTTGAAAGCTCTCTCTTGGCGGGGCCCCATTTTATGCCCCATTTGCATACACTCACAGCCAATCAGGGCCCATCAGACTCTGTATATAAAAAGATGCAGCACAAGCATTTTTTTTTTCTTTCACCAATACAAGACAAGTTCTGAGCCAGCCGTCTGCTCCAGGGTCTGGACAGCGGTTTATCTCCCAGATCTTACTGGGGGAAGGAAGAAGAGTGTGTCTGAGACCTGCCAGACTCAGAGGGCACCGCTAGAGACGCTCCACAGGCAGCGCACCTCTGGCAGTCTCCAGCTGCTCCTGCTTGGGCCTTTGAGATCTGCCAGCACCAGCTGCTGCGCTCATCTGTGACCAGCTCTCTGCACACTTGCTCTGCAGAGGACTACTCTCAGAACTGTGACACTTGTCAGCAAGCTCCCGGTTAGCCCCCAGCGTTCGAGTCTGGGCTATCTGAGTTATCATCCTTACTTTCCCACTCAAACGTATACTCCCAAGTCACAAATTCGTTTGTTCACTGTTTGCAGTCTGTCTGTCTGTTCTCGGAGCGAGGGCAAGACAAGGACTTACTTGGAAAGTGGAGAACTGACTGTCCCACAGCTTTTGAAGAAGAAGTAAATGAAAAGGCATTAGGAGTGTCGAGATGAACAGATAAATAACCAAAAACGTGAACACCATTAGTTACAGTAAGTAGGGCATGATGGCACAGTACTATAATCCTAATGCCTGGTCAGGCTGAAGTAGGAGATAGGGGAGTTTGAGGCCAGTCTACACAACACAGAGGACCTTGTCTCAAACAAAAGAATAAGCAAAATACAAATTTTAGAAGCACCACAAGAGAAAGGCATGTGCCTGTCATAGGGGTTTAGGGCAAAGGGACCACTGATTGCATGGGGGACTAAGAACAGGAAGAGGACACATAGCGTCCAACTTCTGTATCATAGATTGTGACAGCAAAATGTGACATACAGAATACCTTCAGTTTCTTTAAATTCTCATGTTTTTATTTCTTTTCCAAATTTAAAGATATTTTCACTTTTTGGTTTCATAGTTTTATATAATCAGGGATTTATCATGTCTTACTTTAATGTTTATATATCTAAATAAGAAAATAAAAATAACCCAAGTCAACTAACATGATTAAGGCAACTGGACTATTAAGAACTGACCTGCGTGGTTACTAATTATACAAAGGGGGGGGGGCAGACAATTTCTGTTCCATTACCTGCTGGAACTTTAGATCCTGGGGAGGCGTAGGGATCACAAGGGAAAAATGGAGAAAAGCATTCCTGTACTAATCTCTCAAATCACTTTATAGTGTCATCAGGTGAGGACTGAAGAGATGACCTTTCCAAATTTCCAATTATCAAGGCTTACTTTTAAATGTATTACTATTATTATTATTATTATTATTATTATTATTATTATTATCGTATATGTATCAGTATGTTCCCAGTGCGTGTGGGAGAGCATATGTCATGGCATGTGGAAGTCAGACGGCAGCTGTATGTAGTTGGTTCTCTCCTTCTACCCTGACATAGGCTCCAAGTAGCTGAATTTTTGTGGCTGGTGACTTTACCCACAGAACCACCTCACTGGCTCCACCCAGGACCTTTTAATCTTTGCTCCAGGGTAGTGGGAATGCTGTTCTTTCTTTAATTTAGTTCAGAAGTGAATTCAGAGCAGTCAGTAGCTTAGTAACATCTACCTGTTCTTTAATCTTGATGCTAAATGTGTTCTCATACTCTACCCTTTGATTGGTATTTGTTTCCTAAAGTTATTTCAGAATACTGTCCATGGCTTTCTTGTGGTTGTTCATTTTTGACAGTTTTGTACCTGTATATAAATGACAATGTATTCTGACTGTACTCACTGCCCCTACCTTTTGTTATCTTCTCCCACCTCCATCAGCCCACCTGTCTCCCTTTTCTAAGTCCTTTTTCCATAGCCATTGTCCTTTTGTTTTGTGACACAATGAGTTTAACCAGGGCCATCTACATAAGCACAAGTGTGGAACTATCCGCTGGTACCTGCAGGCTCCTCAGTAGGACATAACCCAAGACAGTAGTCTCCATCCCCTAGCATCCACTAATAACCAACTTTTCCCCAGGGATGGCTAGGGTCCCATGAGCCCCTCTCCAAATCCACGAATAACTGTTGACAGGCCCAGTTTTGTGTAGGCAACCACAGCTGCTTTGACTTCATGATTGGACCAGCCATGTCACGTGTGGAAGGCCGTATTTCAAGGCAATTCTGCCTATTGTCTAGCTCTTACATTCTTTATGCTCCTTCTTTTGCGATGCTCCCCGAGCCTTAGAGGTGGGGATGTTGATATCCCATTTAGAGCTAAGCACTGAACCCACACTTACTCTTAACACCCTGAACAGAAGACTTACAATGAGTGTCTACCTTGTAAGATTTACTGTGAAAAGTTCTGGGAGGCCGTTAATAGGCACACTGATACCTGTGTTTCCTCTCCAGTGGAAGACAAAGGCAGGCAACTCTCAAGCTAGACTGTGATCACTATAAATTGGCTTATTCATTCACTCCATCAACAAAGATTTGTTAACTTTTCCTATGATGAATATATAAACTATTAGAATAAAGAACAGCCAGTGATAATCCACTTAAAGGGCATGCAGATTAAAGGGGCTAGGACAAAGGAACTGCAGTTTCAGAAGGATTCGGGAAAAGCTTCTTGGAGAATACAATGCTGGCTCTGGACCTCGTTGACTTGGGAGGGATAATGCCCTCAATAAAGAACAGGCCATGCAAATGTCAGGAGGTAGGAGCCAGGCGCAGAAGGGGAGAGCAGGTAGGCAAGCTCCAGTGGAGGAAGAGGGAAAAAAGACACACAGGCAGAGTCTAGAGATAGTTCAACTCCTGAGAGGCAGAGGACAGAGTTTGCTTTATAAGGGCCGAGTCTTCACCCGAGGTGACACTCAAGTCTCATAAACCACAGCAGTCCTTGGTGGTGCTGCTGATAGTTGTGGCGATGGTGGCGGTGATGATGAGAGAGGTAACAATGAGTATGATGAGGCAGCAGAGAAAAACAAGACGCTCAGTAGGCAAGGCAAGCTATGGGAGAGGGAAATGAAAAGTCCCATTGTTTTGGTTTGTTTTATTTCGTGTGTATGGGTGTTTTGTCTGCATGTATGCCTGTGCATCATGTCCATGCCTGCCCAGGGAGGCTAGAAGAGGACATGGGAGCTGCTGGAACTGTACTTAGAGATAGTTGTCTGCTGTGGGATGTTCTGTATGGCAAATGTGTTGCTAATAAAACACTGATTGGCCAGTGGCTAGGCAGGAAGTATAGGCGGGACTAACAGAGAGAATTAAAAGAACAGGAAGGCGGAGGGAGTCACTGCCAGCCGCCGCCAGGACAAGCAGCATGTAAAGATGCCGGTAAGTCACGAGCCATGTGGCAAAGTATAGATTTATAGAAATGGATTAATATAAGATATAAGAACAGTTAGCAAGAAGCCTGCCACGGTCACACCGTTTGTAAGCAATATAAGTCTCTGTGTTTACTTGGTTGGGTCTGAGCGGCTGTGGGACTGGCAGGTGAAAGAGATTTATCCTGACTGTGGGCCAGGCAGGAAAACTCAAGCAACAGTTGTCGGCTGCTGTATGGGTGCTGGGAATTGAACCTGGGTCCTCTGGAAGAGCAGCCAGTGCACCAAGTCATTTCCACATCACAGCATCGGTGAAAATTTATCTGAGTTCTATTTGAGGAATACAGGAACACAGGTGGTCCCAGGCACATGGGAGATCACAGAATTGTTAACTCAGATTTAATAGTTAGCTTAACTAATTCAAGAGGACATTGAAACTAAGCGGAGTCAAAGGAACCTCTTTCAAACAAAAGAAGAGCAATTAAAGACAAGTAACAGTGGCAACAAGGAAATAATGTAGGATATATAATTAACCTGTGCAACTCAGTGCCACAGGATAGAATGGATGAATAGTTTCTAGTTAATATAGAACTGTAAGATTTAAACATTTATCACTTACATGAATAATCAACATTCTTAGTAGCTAATATCCACAGAGATAAGAATCATTGTCCATTGTTAATATCACTTAAGATGCTGAAAAAAACATGTTGCTTTTATGGATTTCAATGAATATGCAAATCTTGTATTCTGAGTTAATTAGAGACCCACGAATCCTACAGTATGACTTCACTGAACTGGAAAGTGGAATTGTTCTGACCATTAATGTTAGTTCCAATGAGATTGCAGTATTGCTCTCATGACTTCCTTTATTTCCTCAGGGAAATTATTCTTTAAAATAATCTTTGTCAACTTCTAGCAACTAGTACTATTAGGTTTCACCTTCCTTTCTCTATCCATCAGATACACAACCTCGGCAGGTACAAAATCCCCACATTTGTACATATGTCTTACATTTGTACTATTTTTTCCTCTAATAGTTGCATCTAGTTTGAGAATTCTTTTCCCTTGTGTTTTCTACTCACATTTCTTTATCAGCTTGACAAACATTTCCTGGGAGCTTATCACCCAGGTGCAGTTTTGGAACTAACCTGCTAGCAGGCAGTTTGGGGGTGCTGGTGGAGAGAGCAATTTGGAATACAATGGGTGAAGGTTTGGATCTTGGTTCTACTGAATTACAGGCAGGAGCCTTGAACAAGTTTATTAACCAACTTGAGCCTTGACCTTCATTTGTACAATGGGACAGGAGGATGACAAGACCTCCCTAGTACTGTTCTTATGAGGGTGTGGGAAGATGGCTGCCCGAGGAACGAGGCATCGATTCTGTGGTGAATCGTTGGTCATTTTAGCCTTCCAGAACTGGAGAGAGGAGAGCAAAGTTCTTCATCCCCTCTTCATCTGTGCTCATTCATCTTGTTTTTCAGCCACTTCACTCCTGGAGACCCGCCTTCCTCTGTTGTCTTTCTTGAGACTCCACAGAAGAGAGACCACAGAAGTTGTACTGACGCACGCTGCAGTGTCTGATTATCCGCTCTTTCTGTCCAAGGGTGTTCACCCTGTGGTCCACATACTGTCCAAAATAGCTATGAATGTGGCCCCACAGAAAACTGTAAACTCACTCAAAACTTTAAGAGAAAAAACTCTGTCATTGGTTTTTGTTTGTTTGGGTTGTTTCTCTCTCTCTCTCTCTCTCTCTCTCTCTCTCTCTCTCTCT
>CABHPQ010165364.1:0-32436 GCA_902168405.1 Peromyscus aztecus | reverse complement strand
TCTCTCTCTCTCTCTCTCTCTCTCTCTCTCTCTCTCTCTCTCTCTCTCTGTGTGTGTGTGTGTGTGTGTGTGTATGTGTGTGTGTGTTTCCTGAAGAGTGGACCTTGTAGATGGCATCATGCTGTAATGCCAGAAGGCTGAGTACCATTTCCAGGTGTTAGCTAATCACAAGGTCCAAATTAAGGAGCAGTTGAGGCTGTTGCATTTTGACTATAATCTCCAATCAAGTCTTTCAGCACTGCTTTGGAAGAAAAAGGAAAATGGTATTTTTATATTATCTGGTTTTATTTTGTGTGTGCATATGTGCCTTTCTCAAATCGCACAAAATTTGTAGGAATAACCAGTAAGTGAACTTCCCAGTTCAGTGAGCTTCCCAGGGCATGAGAGTTATCCAGCAGGATTTAAGACATCACTACCACAGTAGAAGAAATACAGAACTTGAAAAAACAATTACCTCTGGAATTTGGTTAGGAAGCTCAGAACAATTAAGAAAAATGACCCATGTTCCTTTTGTAAATTTCTTGAATTCATTGGGACTTGAGATTTTAATACTGCTTTTCTTTATCTTTTATCATTTTGGGAAACTTGGACTTCTTCCTACCCAATCATAATGCAATGAGTCACATTTTTACTAAGAATTTTGGAGTTTTTAAATGAATAAAAAACCTGGAAGCTGAGCAACAATTTTATAAGACACAGTGGCAGACTTCATAAGAAGTTAGGATGTAGGCCAAAAGAGTATTAGCCTTTTAATTTACATGCTGAAACTCTTTATCAATTCAAAATAGAGACACATTCCAATAATGTAATGAAGTTATTATTTTAAAAACGTATATATAGTAATTTGCCTAGACTCAAATAAAAGTGTAATGCACACTCCTTTATGAGTATGCACACTCCTAGTTCTGTTTAATTCTCGTAGTGATCCTATAAGCCAGGTACTTCAGCTACTAGTGCTCAACACATGAGCAAATAGGCCAGGTGTGTTAGAGTAGGCATCCATCTTTGTATGTCCAACAGTGGCTGAATCACAAGGAACACAGGCAACTCATCTCTAGAGCTGTAATTCTAGAACGTCCAGCCACCAGCAACCATTACCTCTCCATAGACAAGTCTTTAGCCATGTAGCTCCCCTCAGAAATGAGGGGAATGGGCCAGGAAGATGCTTCGGTGGGCACAAGCACCAGCCTGAAAACCTGTCCAGCACCCAGAGTCCATGCATGCAGCTGGATGTGGCGATGAACATCTGTAATCCTAGCACTACGACCTTGACAGCAGAATCAGCTGGAATCCCAATGTCCAGGCAGCCTGGAGTACATAGTCCAGTGATAGAAACAAGAAAGACCTTGCCTTAACAAGGTGGAAGGTGAATTCCAAAAATTGACCCCCACATTTAAATCATAGCATTTGTGAACCTGCCATAGAACGTGTGCATCTACACTCATACACACCAATAAACACACACACACACACACACACACACACCCCACATGTGGCAGTTGGGGGCCTCACTATGTGGCTCTTGCTATCCTGGAACTCACTATGTAGACCTCAGACTCACAGAGATCCACCTGCCTCTGCCTCCCAAGTGCTGGGATTAAAGGCATGCATCACCATGCCAGACAATAAATATTTTCAAAATTAGAGAAATAAGTTACTTTGTAAGATTTTAAATTTTCTGAACAATTCTTCATAATCACCTTATGTTAGAATCACCTAAAAATTGTCTATAAAAACTTAAACTGAATTCAAAATTTAGTCTGTCTTCATAATTAAAAAAACAACTTAGCACTTAGTAGGTACACATATTAATACAGTACATGTGCACGCATATGTGTGACATAAAATACACATATATACACATACGTGTTCATTTTTGAACATTTCAAGTCACTGAACTGATTAAATTGTCTTCTTATTGCTGTTATAAAAACTTACTCCAAACTTAGTGGCTGAAAACAACATGAACTTAGAACTGGGAAGGTAGAAGCTTGAACTGACTCCCCTGGGGTAAAACCAGCATGGAGCCATGGCTGTGTTACAGTGTGAAGAATTGGTGGGGAGATGTATTTTACTGCCTTCCTACTCTCCAAACTTTCTGTGGCTCATTGGCCCTTTTCATGTTCAATGGCAGCAATTGCCAGGTAAGTCTCAAAATGCCTTCCACCTCAATCTAACTCTTCTGCTTGCTCACAATTTAAGGACTGCTTGAAACCGCCAAAGCATACTGGCTAGGTAAACTAACCAAATCAGTGAGAGAACTCAACACATACAGTGGAGAGCGACTGAGGAAGACACTCGCTGTCAACCTCAGCCTTCCATGTTGGTGTATGCCATGCACATGTACACCCCTCTTTATCCTCACCAACACACATGCACACATACTCTATACATATATCTACCACAAAAGGGACCCTTGTTAGTCCTTTGGAGGCATCCATGTAATCCAGGGTGATCTTATTTTTAAGGTCAGCTGATTAATCATCCATCCACCGCACACTAGGACATATTCCGAAGTTCTGGGGATCAGCACACAGGCTGTTTTTCAGATGCCAGTGTTGCACCACCACAGCAGGAACTTCCTTCTTTTAGAATGTACCTGGTTTAAGAATAAAGATGATATTTAATTTTGCACATTCAAACCATCAGTGTTATAGTTTAGTGCAGAACATGAACTCATTCAGTCCAAACTCGTGGGCCAGCTGGGTCTGCATTTGTTGTAAGTGGCCCAACTTTTCTGAACATCAGTAAAAACAAGTGTTTCATCATCATGCTTTTAAGTAGAAAAAACATTCTTTGAAATCACTTGGTCCCCGAAACTCAATATAAATGCTTTAGTTGATCATATAAAAAAAATCAATGTTTGTGCATTCTTTGTGCTACTTCACAGATTGACTTTATTTCATGCATTAATGACATTTTCATTAATGCTGAAGAGAAGCTTGTTAGCTCTAATGCTTTCTACATGATTAAAATGAACACACACACACACACACACACTCTGACAATCATGTGCACACATATACACTCACACATGCACACTCACACACTGGTACACCCCTAGAAACACGTACACAGACAAACACACCCCCCACCACTCTATTGTTAATGGACTAGAAGGTTTAGTCAAAAAGGAAGACTTTGTTGTAAAGATATTAACACACTAATCTCATAGATTGTTGCTTCAAAGAGATACACTAAAAGATAAAATAGCATGCACTTTCTGGGAAGATTAATCTGTAATCTTCTGAAAGTCTGCCTCCTTCCTTGATCCTCCCAACACGCACAGGGCTCCATTTCCTTTGTTTTGCTCAAGTCACTAATGCAAATGTGGAGCTCTCTCTATTAGTGCCCCTTAAAAGTCAGTTGATACTTTGGAGCTTTTAAATGGACCTAAATGGTTTTCATTTCTGCTTTGTGCTAACCAGGGAGCCCCTAAGGGTGGGGGCCCAAGCCTTCTTTGTAAGTCCTCACAGCTCCTGTCTAGTACATCATGGGCTTAGTTGGGTTTTCATTATAACTTGAAAACACAGTAGTTAACCACCAGTTGCCTGTAAAAATGAACAGAAAATAAACATTGTTTGTATGGGAAAATGGCATAAATCCTAAGTGATTTACTTCAAGTGTACTCTTGTAAGCTTATCTTTTACTTGAGAATCAGTATAGAAAGGTAAGCATTCTATAAGATATCTTTTAACAGGACAACTTTACTAAAATTTGGTAAAATTGTCTCCTTGACCCCAAAGGTTGAAGAATCAATAAAAATAAAATAGAGCCGAGCTTTAAAACACCCATTCCCTTCCACTCCCCAAGGATCTTACTGTTTTGGGTGCCTGATTTAGTGTAAGCCAATAAAGTATTATGTTTTCCTAAGCTGTAAATTAAAACAGGCAACTCAGAGAACATGTGTGGGTCCTCCATTTCCAAACTTGGTGGAGCACACTGAAATGGATGACTCATTCCTCGAGTTCCCAGCTTGCGAAGTCAATGAGCACGTTTGCTTGAATCTGGCCTCCTAATGAGCACAAACAGACAGAGCATGTCACATGCACGCGGATGGGATTATTTTGGAAAGTAAAGCAATGCACAGGCCCACACAAAATTCCTCTGCTATCACCAGCCAGATTCTGTGAGCTGTTGGCCAAGAGTTAGCAGAAAATGTGAGCGGCTCCTCAATATAATTGGCGCCACAGAAATTCATCCAGAAGATACGTTTTGGTGTTTTGCTTTTTCAATGTAATAATCTGCACAGTGTATTTTCTGAATATTGTCTGTCTATGAATGAAGGAGAGGTTTACATGTCATGACGGGGTGGAATTTCCTTTTTGAGGGCTTATGATTATTTATGTTAATGATTAGTGAAATTTAAAATTATTTCCTTGTTTATGGAGCTCACTAGATGAAAACACACGTACAAATTCACTTAGAAGGGGCTGGGGAGATGGCTCACTCAGTCACGCTCTTTCCTTGTAAGGATAAGGGCTGGAGTACGGATCGTAAGCACTTAAGTAACAAGCTGGGCATGGCAGGGCAGTGTGTCTGTAATCCTAGACCAGAGATGTGCAGACACATGGATTCCTGGAGTGCACTGGCCAGCCAGCCTAGAAGAATCAATGAATTCCAGATTCAGTGAGAAACCCTGTCTCAAAAACAAAGGTCAAAGGTGATAGAGGAAGACACCAATGTCTACCTCTGGTGTCTACACACAGTGCACATGGTCAAACATTCATACATATCCACATGATCACATCCACACACACAATTATGCAGAGAGATACAAAATATCACTAAGAAAATGTATAAGCAACTCAATAGAAGAAAGAGCTAAAAATGGGATAACTTTTAGAACGCAGTTTCCAATTTGTACAAACATGCTCTAAACTGTCTATGTAGATTTATTCCTTTCTTTGTTTGTTTCTTTGTTTTGAGATGGGAATCACATATATCCCAGGCTGACCTTGAATCCCTATGTAGCAAGGATGGTCATGTACTTCTGATCCTCCTGCCTCTACCTCCACAGTTGTGGAATGACATCTGCACTACCACGCCTGGTTTTAGATCTACACTACCACACCTGGTTTTATTCAGGGCCTGAACTTGGACCCCACATATCAGCTCTTACCGGAAATTTCATTGCAATGAAATTACTTCAAAACTAACTTTACAAAATAAAATGGTCTAAGTTTCCAATAATATGGATTTGGTTAACAGTAGCTTGTGTCCTCTACAAAGTAATAACCAACATGAGATTAGTCAGATAAGAGGTGTCCTGGGATAAAGGCCAACAAGGAAAGGTGGGAGGAGAGAGAGAGCGAGCCATTAGACCACAGCGAAGGTCTCACCTTGGTGAAGGAGAGGGAAGGGAGGAAGTTTGAGTGAAGAGTCATAGCAGGCAGTTTTAACAAAACGTTGGAAAGATCAACAAAGTCACCTACCAAGGGAGTCCAGTGGCTCTCTGGGGCACCCGTGGATGTGGAGTAGAGACACCCTCATCTAGGGAGGGTTCCAGTCAGGAGCAGTTGAAGTGGCAGGTTAATAATGTTCTTTGCAGCAGAATTGAGAAGAGCATTCTCACAGGCTTGCCTTAAATAAATTACAGCCCAACTTCACCCAGATTTCAACATTCCAATAGCTGAAGAATTGCTGACAAAAAAAAGATAGTTAGAATGTACTTTTATTTATAGTTAAGATGTGAATCTACTTGGAGCGTAATTAGCTTTATACCCTTTGCCCCATTTTTATCCTCCTTCAATTTGGGAAAAGAAAATGCACTAGAAAGTTGTCGTTGGCAACATTTTTTTCACCATTATAATTGCTTTTCTATGTAATGGTGCCTAAGTCACAGTCACAAAAGAGGAAGAACCACGCAATGGGCCAAGCCATACAAGTATGCAGGGTTTTGCAAACTATTCTAGTTAGAGAATAGGGCTCTAACTGGATCTACTGATGTTAAATAGTTTGTAAAAATGTGTTCAGGCTGGAGAGATGGTTCAGTGCTTAAGAGCAATTGTTGGACCTAGGTTTAATCCCCAGCACACACAGAGTGGCTTACCAACTCCATAATTCCAGTCCCAGGCACCCAACACCATCTTCTGACCTACATGGGCACCAGACACATGATGCACATACATATATGCTGGCAAGTCAATCATATACATGGAATAATAAAATAAATAAATCTAAAACAAAAGTTTAAAGTGGCATTTATTTTATTTTCTGAAAAATAATGATAGATATGTGGCAATTGAAATCCTGAAGAGAAATACACACCTTGCTGATTATTGAGATGGCATGCTATCTCATAGGAAAGGCAGAAGACTAACAGAGAACTATGTCTAATGCCAGGAGCCAGGAATACCTATGTCCATCTTGGTGAATCTTCAGGCTTATCTGTTCAACCAAGGCCATATACATAAAGATTACCTCTCTGTCAAAATTTGGAGAATACATATGAACAGGAAAACACACCTTACATGCCTGCTCTGTTCTGTGTTTCTACATGTCCACCTGTGGAGTACAACATTCAGAGATGATTGATAATTCCTGTGACTATGACCTTCGTATACATGCCAATTTGCAATTAGTCTCTTCAGGTCAAAAAATGGAAGCAGCGTAGATTATGCCATACTGATGCTATTTTAAAATAAGAGTCCTATGGCCAAGAAAATTCAGATATTGCTTCACATAATGTCACCTTTATAGTGGCAATTAGTTTATTAAGAAGTATGAGCAACCCTGCCATAAAACTCCATTTTGTTTGGTGCTGTGCTTCTAAAACAGAAAAGCATGATATTTCTTTAATGGTACCTTTAATTCCATGTGTTTATGAAATGATGCACTGTAGAGAGCCAAAATATTATTTTATCAGTTTGTTTCACCTAAGAACCCTGAGAGGCTCACATGACCAAGATGCCATGTCACACATAACATACATGAACTCTGGCGGATGTTCTAAGACGCTCTAAGATGTGGGCATTTGACTTAGTCATCGAATCAGTTATGTACATAGTGTACTCTCCCACCTATTAAAGTTGAGCTATTTTATCATCTTCTTTAGATACTGGGAGCTAAATTTGTGGAGACTCAAATAAAAAACCATCCTAAATAACTACTTCAGAAATGTACAAATTATTGTGTAGTGCACCAACGGAGAAGCGGAGGATAGGTTTATTGTCTCCTTCCTTCCTCAGCTACTGTTTTCCAGGATGTAGTTTGGATGGTTGGCCTGAAGCACAAGCCTCATCGAAGAGTTTGCCTTTGAGAAGCAATTTCTTAGAGTTTGCTTCTGAAGTAACTTACAGTTGTGTTCCTTTTATTAAGTTCCATAATGGAATGCTACAAAGGTTTTGCTTTTCTCTTTGATGCTTTTCAAATTATAGTAGAGGCATCCATATGGCCAAGTGGAAACAGATTAAAAAGCAGGCATTTAAATATGTGCTTTGGGGTGACTCTGGATTCTTCATCTCCTCAGGGGGACCGAGCAGCTGTACCCTCAGGTTCCCCCCGCCCCCTGCCTTGAACTAATTTACCAGGAGATTAGAAATAGATTGATGTAAGGGTGTGCAGCCGGGGGTCAAACCATAGGCCCACTGGCCCTTCCAGTTGTTGATGTTTTTGTTCAAGTTCCCAGTGATCTTGGTGCCTCGTGTTGAGTAAGAGATCCAAGAATGTAGCCAGGTTGCTGGACCGAACCCAACTATACAAATTCTGAAGCTTTGCTGGGCTCGAACCAAGAAACACAGGTGGTCTTATGGAGCCTCTTCACTCTCAGCCCAGCCTTACAATAGCATCACATACCTGGGTGTGTTTATTATTCTCCAACAAATATTTTTCCATTTATTTCATTTTTAAAACAACCAGAGACAAAGCTTATTCAGCTGTAAAAATGAATTTCTGTCCTGATTCAGTTGACTTTCCCTTTGTATTTTTTTCCCCCTCAGTATAAAAGAAAAAGGAAAAGTGCTGGGAAACGCAGTCATCTTCACAAGTGCATCAATTAGGGAGTCCTTAAGTGTAACCTGGCATTTTTTTTTTAAGAGGTAGGGATCTTCTGCCTTAATCATTCCTGGACTTGTCTACAAAGACTCTCTGAATGTTTGTTTCTAAGAGATCTCTACAAACATTGGAGACCCATGAAGCAGAGTGAATTCCCTCAGTGAAAAGGCTAGCCTCTGCCAAGAGTCAAAGGTCAGCCCAGTGGAGTGCCGTCCTCATGGTCAGCCACTACAGAGTGTCTGGAACAGAGTGAGAACAAAAATGACCCGAGCTTGGTGCCCCCTGACTCTTCCGGGAAGAATCCCAGTGAAAAGGCCACTGGGAATTCAGAAAGCACATTTGGAGACTGGGAAAGGGCCAGGCCAAACAGAAGAGAATGGCAATGGAGAGTCAATAAGATAAAGGAAATAAATGACTCAAAGAAGAGTTTTAAGCCAATATTTACACCCATATTGCCATATTTACAGCTTAAACACTATGCCCTGAACATGCAGGAAGTGAGTTTTTATGAGTCTCTTAATGAATGTTAAGTCAATACTATGGCAAACAATGGGCCCCAGTGAGCTCTCCTCGGAAAGCCATAGAGGGACTTACTCAAATGGAGTCAGTTGCTTCAACTCAGCAACTTGAAGTTTTAGAAAAATGATTTTCAAATTAGCCAGCTCTATGGTGCTCTAAGTAAGCATGCCTATTATTAGATGAAACTATGACATAGGAATAGAAGACTTCTGTACTACCTATGTAGCAGTTCTTATTGTCTGTCGAAGCAGTGGTCAAAGAACAGCTGTCACCATGACTACCACCACAAGGGAGCAATTACATATGTAGACAAAGCTAATTAAAGGGCTCATTAACAAACTAATGTACTCAACTGTGACAGCCAGGCAGTAAAAGGGATTTTGTCCATGGGTTGATAAAATGGAGAAGTAACTGTCTTTTTAAAGTTTCCTCTCATGTTGCTAGTTCATTTTGAGGAGAACGGGAGTTCTCACAGATATATAACATAGCCCTTTGGACAGGCCCAGAGGAATCAGTAAGGCACCAGCACTCTGGTATGTAAAAGACATGCGCAGCAAAAACAACACTTGGTGCTTTGATCTGAACGAGACGCTCAGATGTGTTTTTGAAACTTTGTTATTTTTTTTGGGTGCCCGATTGTTCGGTGTTGCCAGACTACATTTACAAGTGTAATAGAAAATGACTTCCCTGCCATTCCTTCCAAAAAATGTCAAAGATCACGTAAAATGAACCTCATTCAGAACGAGCCTGGCTTTGGGACACTGTGCCAGGGACACTGTGCCAGCGTGATGGACTGGGCCTCATAATTTGAGAGCACTCGTTCTTAGAAATAATGACTTTGTAAAAGACACCCCAAAAATCTCATCAAAAAGGGAAAGTGTCCTGGGTCCAGGGGACGCGGCTCAGTGTGTAAAGTTGCACAAGATGGAGACTCGAGGTTAGATCTCTAACATCCACATAAGAGTTGGGAGTGGCAGCATACGCTTGTAATCCCAGTGCTGGGAAGGCAGAGTGGCTTTCTGGCCAGCTGGTCTCACTGAATTTGTGAGCACCAAGTTCAACGACAGAACTTGCTAATAAATAAATAAATAAATAAATAAATAAATAAATAAATAAATAAATAAATGAATGAATGAATAAATAAATAAAAAAATAAATGGACAGTACTTAAACAAGATGTCTGATATCAAACCTTGGCCTTCCTGGGCGGTGGTGGCGGCGCATGCCTTTAATCCCAGCACTCGGGAGGCAGAGGCAGGCGGATCTCTGTGAGTTCGAGGCCAGCCTGGTCTACAGAGCGAGTTCCAGGAAAGGCGCAAAGCTACACAGAGAAACCCTGTCTCGAAAAACCAAAAAAAAAAAAAAAACCCAAAAAACCTTGGCCTCCACATGAACAGGTATAGTATATGTGCACCCCCCCCCAACACACACTCCATACTCACCCACACAAACACATATGCTGGGAAAAAAAGGGAGAGGATTCTAGCTGAAGGCTCACACTCAAATCAGTAGAAAATTGTAGCTACCAACAGTCATATGAGCATTACATCTAATCCTCTCTTCATAGAAACTTAAACTAATTGTCACACAGTTTTGAGGAAGAGATACATAAAGAGGAGACTTTGGGACCAGTGAGATGGTTCAGCAGATAAAGGTGCTTGCTAAGCAAGCCTAATAGTTGGAATTTGATCTCCAAAATCCACAGTGCACAAAGAGAACCAACCCTGAGAGTTGTCCTCTGACCTCTACACATGCGTCATGGTATGCATGTGCCTGCGGACACACACACACACACACACACACACACACACACACACACACACGCACGCACACATGATAGTAAAAATTAAATTATAAAAGAGAAATCTTTTATTTATTAAAAAGGAGCCACTATTCTTTTTTTGTATTTTATTTAATTTTTTAGTTAAGAAATTTTTTATTAACTTTACATACCAATCACAGATCCCCTCTTCCCTTCTCCCGCCCCTCCAGCCTTCCCCCCACAACCCACCCCTCATTCCCTCCTATGACAAGGTAAGGCCTCCCATGGGGAGTCAGCAGAGCCTGGTACACTCAACTGAGGCAGGTCCAAGCCCCTCCTCCCTGCCTCAAGGCCGCACCAGGTGTCCCACCATAGGCAGTGGGCTCCAAAAAGCCAGTTCATACACCAGGGATGGATTCTGATCCCACTGCCAGGGGCTCCTTAAGCAGATCATGCTACACAACTGTCTCGATTATGCAGAGGGCCTAGTCCAGTCCCGTGGAGGCTCCACAGGTGTTGGTCTAAATTTCATGAGTTCCCACTAGTTTGGTTTGGTCATCTCTGTAGGTTTCCCCATCATGATCTTGATGCCCTTGTTCATAGAATCCCCCTTCTCTCTCTTAGACTGGACTCCTGGAGCTCGGCCTGGTGTTTGGCTGTGGATCTCTGCATCTGCTTCCATCAGTTATTGGAGAAAGAGGAGCCACTATTCTTTTCTTGAAAGAAAAGTAATATAATTGTGTAGGCAGATGTTCCTGTAAAGCTGTTACAAAGTAAAACCATCGGGAGTAAATATAGGTCCAGTTCTGACTGTGAGGCATGTGGTGCTGTGTTTGTCAATGATACATAAATTAACCTTTTTCAACCTCAGTTTAGTCATTAGCAAAACTGATGCAGTATCTGCCTCATGGGGTTGTAGTAACAATGATGTATGTGTTTGTTGTGGTACCTTCATATTCATAAATTTCCTGGACTCTAGACACCAAAATCTGTGTGGTTTAATTATCTTACATTAGAGATAAACATAAAATATTTGCATTTAGCCAACCCCACTTGCCATGTACTTTTGATCATTTTCAGATTACTTATAATCTCTAATATAGTGCAAATGGCGTAGACATATTGCTATATAAATATTTGTAGATATTTCCTCCAAATAGTTTCTATTTATAGGTGGTCTCCATGGATATAACCCTAGGGATGGAGAAGGCCAGTTGCACATGACATCATGTAGCACATTGCCTGGCATCTTTGAATAATTGACTCTGGCACCTGATCCTTACCATCTCAGAGATTTTCATCGATAGGAACCCATGGTGGTTTTCCCGAGATACACACTCAGAGAATGTGAGTGAGAAACCCAGGCAATAATGATATACAACACTGTCCTTTCAATAGTTTTGACCTTAGAGACTCATTAAGAACGTGATGAGCAGTCTTAATGAGGGTATTAAGATGAAAAAAATTAGAGAAAAAAAAAGGGGAGATGGAGTCGAGTTCTTACCTGTTGCATATTTTTTTTAACCAAAATCTTCAGGCAAAATGTGTCAAAATGGGCAGCTTCCAAATCACAAGTAAAAGATAAAATATGCATTGATGATTCTCAGGAAGGAAGGCATTTTCCCCTTTAGCTCTAGCTCTTTGTGGTTTTAATTCTAGCTTTTTCTATCATATTTTAAAGATATGAAACCCTGAAACCCTATATTAATTTACTAATAGGTTTGTGATTCTACACGGTTGGTTAAAGGAAAATTTCTTCTCCTCACACTGTAGAGGTAAGAAGTAGGATGATAGGCCAGCTCTGTCCTGGAGCAAAGGAGATGAGTCAGGTGATCTGAGCTGAGGCTTCCATGGGCATGTTGAGAGTAAAGGCTAAGCCGGGAATGGGACTCTGAGGGCTAAAATAATCCAGACGAGACCCACACAGGGCGGGAAGCAGAGCTGCATCAGCCCTGAAGAATTAATGGTGGTCAGAAGGTTTTCCTGACCATGTGATAGAGCAGGGATGTTGGCTCTCAGGGTAGGAAGACTCATCTTGGGAAAACAGAAGCATCTGTCATAGTGAGGAAAGTTTCCGTGGATCCAGCATTTGCTATAGTGAAGCTCCTGAGTGAAGTTCAAATTGCAAAAGTCCAGTCTTGAGGAAAATATGTGAATAGAACATCTCAAATTATTATCACGATAGGATTTCAATCATCGGAAACTAGATGCAAAACAACTTTTAAGAACCTCAACTGTTGAAGGATATCACAGCATGAAAATCAATGGAAGGACTCAGTGGGTAAAGTACTTGCCTCCCAAGCATAAGGACCAGAGTTCACATCCCCAGCACTGACGTAAACCAGATTTCACATCCCCAGCACCAAGATAAACACAGGGTGGGCATGGTGGACTGCCTGTAATGCCAAAACTGGGGAGCAGAGACAGGAGATCCCCAGAACAAGCTGCCTAGTTAGAGTAGTGGAACTTGGGCGCTCTGGGTTCAGGTGAATGACCTGTGTCAATGTGAAAGTGGACAGGGACAGATGAAGCTTGTCAGACCTCCCCCTGCACACACAGGTGTGCCCACGGACATACACAATCACAGCTTTATGCATTTACAACCTGCATTGGAATGTCTTAAGTTTTAAAGTATCTTAGTGCTCAAGATATTAAATGCAAATAATTTTTAAGAGGGAACTATTACTATCATAATGTTTCTAAGAATAAGGTGAATGAGCACTCAATAGAAAAAAAATATGCAGTGATAATTATATAACCAATTTCCATTAAAAACTATGCTATTGCTTGGTCAGGGATTCACTATTTTAGTGGTTAACTCTTTTTTTTTTTTTGGTTTTTTGAGACAGGGTTTCTCTGTGTAGCTTTGTGCCTGTCCTGGAACTCGCTTTGGAGACCAGGCTGGCCTCAAACTCACAGAGATCCGCCTGCCTCTGCCTCCCGAGTGCTGGGATTAAAGGCGTGCACCACCAACGCCCGGCAGTGGTTAACTCTTAAGTTCTTTAAATAACAGTATACTCTGAAAAGTTTTGTTGATGTTAGTTCTCTGGGTGCGAATACTTGTTTCCCCTTAGAGATGTTATTATTACAAAAGTTTGGAGAACAGTAGGTTCCACTCAGAAGTTACATTTCAATAAACATTTTAATATAACAATGCTTATCAAGAGATTGTAAGAGGCTTACCCAGAAGGGAATGTGTCCAAACTCACTTGATTTGAGAGACTTAATTCCACCTTCATATACTAAGACCGTATGGAGCTAGCAAAAGGGTTTCAGAAATCCTGCGTCGGGCCAATGGACGAAGCAGTAAGATTTGCACAGAGCATCTTTGCAACACTAAATTCGTGGGTTCTGAATTTGGGGAGGGGTTTCTTTTAGCACTAAGGAAAAATCACAATGAAGTGTAAACGCAGCAGATCTGTCACTTTCTCATGTTACTGCTTTTCAAAATGAAGTCGGGTAAGAGTCTCTGCTGGAAGAACGGACATAAGAGGATGTCAGGGTGGAAACCGCAGTTTTCCGAGAAGAGCTTTGCTGCTGAAGAGGATGCTCTCCCGGTGTGCATGTGTAATCATTTACCTGTAAGGACAGAGGAAAGTCTTAACTGTTTGCAATCATCTGCATCCCCCCTCTATTTGGGTCTGTTTAGGTTCAGGCATGCGCAGAGTTGGCAGTTAGTCATCTGCTTCCATTGAGGGAGGGTCAGGAACGACCTGATGCTAGATCGGGTCCTCCCATCTTCTTCAAAGTTGGAGTTTGCTATTTTATTTGAAACAGTTTTTTTTTTTTTTTTTTGGTTTTTCGAGACAGGGTTTCTCTGTGTAGCTTTGCGCCTTTCCTGGAACTCACTTGGTAGCCCAGGCTGGCCTCGAACTCACAGAGATCCGCCTGCCTCTGCCTCCTGAGTGCTGGGATTAAAGGCGTGCGCCACAGTTAAAACCACCAGAATTTAAACATATCTACAGTTAAATATAAATCTCAAAACACTTTTCAAGGACAAATATACTTTTTTTGTTTGTTTTTGTTTTTTGTTTTTTTTTCGAGACAGGGTTTCTCTGTATAGTTTTGGTGCCTGTCCTGGAACTCACTCTATAGACCAGACTGGCCTCAAACTCACAGAGATCCGCCTGCCTCTGCCTCCCAAGTGCTGGGATTAAGGTGTGCACCACCACCATCCGGCAAATATACTTTTTTTTCCCTTAATTTTCAACTGTCACAGTTCCTGTTCACCGTCAAGAACATTTAAGGACTAGTTTATTTGGATTTTGAGTCTGTCCAACCATTACATCAACAATCAGCTAAAAAAAAATCTTTCTATAATTAAACTGCTCTTAATTTTAAACGGATATAACTAGGAAGTAACATACAGTTCTTACTTTACTGAAGTAAAAAAACACACAGATAACTCTACAGTTTGGTTGTATTCTTGAACCTGGCAGTAGATTCTCAATTGTCACATATCTCCAGCCTTGTCGGAATCCCCTCAGTGTTTCTTGGAACAGAATTAATTCTTATATTGCAATAACTGTATGAATATGTTGTCCATAGGTACATCCTTAGTTGCAATTTTGCTTTCTGAGATTTCAGGTAAAATACTACATGGAAAATTCTAGAAATAAAAAAAATACGTTTTGTTTTGAACAACTTTCCTAGTAGTGAGTTCAACACTCACTACATGCTACCCCACTGTCTCAAATTTGAGTCATCTGCATTGAGATCACTGACTGTCAAGATGTTGCTTGTGTTTAAATGGCTCTTACTTAACTCAACAATAGTGCTATAGTGTAAGAATAATCATGATGATGATGATGATGATTTTATTGAAGCAGATTGCTATAATTTTTCTACTTTACTATTGTTTTTAATATCTTCTTGCTGTGCCTGATTTATGAGCTCAACTTTATCCTAGGCATGCTTGTATATAGGAAAAGACGTAGCTGAAAGAAAATTTGGTACTTTTTTCTTGTGCCCATTGGGATCTTGGATTACATCCTCTGTGGAGGATGGGGGTGGGGTGAGAGGAGAGCTCCTGTGTTAGAGACCATCAGCTCCATAAAAGTCAAGGCTATGACAGAGGAAGGAAGGAAGATTTAAGTCTAAACCCAATTACAGAGCTCAGAAAGCTAGCAGAAAGGGTTCATATCTTCTTTCAACAGTGATAGCATTTCATTTTCTATATTTATATCCCTGTACACTTGCATGTACAATGGGAGCTTTGTTGGCCCCATTTGTCTGGCCAAAGTTTTGCATCCGTTTATGACAGGCAGTAATTGTGGCTGGTATGCCGTGTACCTGGGGTGCAGAGGTGCTGGCTCATGGAGTTTCCTTTTGGGCCGTGTTCTAGCTGGCACTGCCGTATTTTCTGCTTCCCTACCCTTCCAAACCTCCTTCATTCAATGACACTCTTATGTTTTATTTCATTCTGATCTAATATGTTTATGTGAGGCCCATTCTCGAATGCATAAAAGCCTGTTGTGGAGTAGTAATTATAAACCATGGTTCTCCCTGGCACCTTCTGTGGTCAGTCGATAAATGTATAATCACCCAGCAACATGAAAACTCGGACTGAGGGGCCGGAGGATTTTGTTGTTTTTATTACTCCACCCTCTGTGAGTCAGAGAAATGGATTGAATCGTAAACCAGAAACCAGCACTTCAGTTTGATGAGACTCATCCTGAGAGGCAAGTGTCACTACATGTTGGAAGTTTATAAAATGTGATGATCTGCCTTAATCCATTGGCACCAACATGGCCTTAATAATAGCAACATTCTTTGTAAATTAAATAGCGATTTAAAAAAAAAACCTGTCAGAGTATGTTTATGCTGTGATGTACATGTGGACATAGGCATTTACTTTCTTTCCTCTTTTCTACTTTTGCAGTGTTGGGAGTTGAGCCCAGGGTATCACGCATGCTAAACAAGCACTTACTTTCCCATTGAACACATTCCCAACTCATAGACATTTTCATTATGTCTAAAACTGAGAACAGTTCAACCCACTTGGCATGGGCTAATTATCTGAGAGAGAAACCTAGATGTTTTATCTTAAATAACTAGACCCTTGGTTGATGTTATATTCTCAATGTCGTTGAGCATCAGAGTCCCCCAGCCCCACATAGTCATTCAGCAAACATGCATTGACAACTTACTTTCTCCTAAGCTGGCGTGAAGTATGGAGATGGCAGGGCTCTAAGGAATCCATTCCCATTTCTCTCCCTCTTCTTTAACCCTTTCCAGCCACCCACCAGTAATTCTAGTTTCCCTCATTCCTCACCCATAAGAAGGTCCCCTCTTTCTGGAGGATAAGACAAGACTGCCCCTGCAGAGGGACACTTCCCCCCAGAAATGAGTGATGGTTTGCTTGGCAGATAACCTGGCAAGAGACACAGCTGTGGCATGTAGCTAAATTATAAAATGCATACACAGTTTCTACAAGTAAGTATACATATATTTGTTTTTCATTTCTTGTTGTGAGAAATTCCCTGGAATTATATTCGAGTGCAGTGAGCCTCCTTTCCTAAGGTTGTTCAAGGACCTGATGACGGCAAGAAGCAGAGATTGTAACATGAAGTCACCCAGACAGGCTTAAAATAATTTGATCCAGTGGAGAAATTTTTTGACTCGTCTTACAAATAAACCACTCTGAAAGTCATCTCCAAGTCAGGTTTTATCTTGGATACATCTGCTTATAACTCTGGTAATGACGTGTCTGAAGCAGACAGGATATGGCAGACTGGGGAGTCAGAGCTGTAATCAGGGGACTTATTATCAAAAGATCTCACTTAATGTTACCCACACACTGCTGAATACTGCACATACCCAGCTTGATACATCCAAAGGTTACTGCATTGTCCTCAATACTTGAAGGGAAAACAATGTACAGAGTAAGTCAGAGCTGCTGTGGGAATAGTCTGTACCCCACATGAGGGCAGTTAGTGGGCAAGGGAGTTGGGTGGCCTAAAATTCATTTTATGATAGGCTCACTGGACCATGCCTCTGGGAGGAGGCTGTCTGCCCAGAGAAGCGCCCTTTTCATGGTTGCACAGAGGTTCTGAATGGGGTGGCTTTGGGGTAGCATCCTCATCTTGCCAGGGTGGGTGTCTGGAAATGCTTCTGGGCCAGGAGAAAAGGAGGCAGGTCTCACATAGCTGAGACTCGAGAAGATCTGTCACACTGATAGTGAGGGACCAGTGCCAGATCAGGATGGCATTCTTTCCATCCTGGAAGTTTAGGACCCTTCAGTGATTCTGGGTTGTAGGCTCATCTGAGTAAGGAGCATGGCTGCTTGACTCTCTCCCTCTTCTGGAGCATTGTCAAGACTCAGGTTTTCCCCAGAGCTCGAATCACTGCCCTGCTGAGAGAGTGCAGAGTAAATTCCCCAGAAGGCATGTCTCCTGCATTCTGACACCTGGATCAGGGCTTTAGTTTAAGTCTAGTTCAAGGGCATTGCTAAAGTTCAGACTGACAGTTTCGTTCCTGTGTTTACTGTTACATGCTGTTTCCATGGAATGAAGTTGGGTCCCATTAATTTACTGAATCTTCTATACCCTAATGAAATCTTCTTTTGAGTGTGTATAGCAGTGTAAGAAGCAAAAAATTAGCACACTGTTCTAGCTCAGGTACACACACACACACACACACACACACACACACACACACACACACTGACAGAGCTATCCATAAAATTATATGGGAGAAACTACCAGAAAGTGGATACGTAGGTGTACAATTGAGACTTTTTTTTGAAAGAGACAAGGCAAATGGATTTTAAAAATTTTCTTCTATGATTGAGCTTGTTATAAAATGAAGGCATCAATACTTGACATTGCCCATAGCACTCCAAGGGAAAATTCTGTAAAGGAAATATCTATTCACTTATTACCCAAATGTAAATTATATGTGCCCTTGAAGGATGCCCTTTATTTAATTTTAATGCATTTTAAACTTTAATAGGGATTACTCTACATGAATCATTCGCTTTTCAATCCCATTAGCACATAAAACTTGAGAAAGAGATTCGATTTTCTGGTAATTCCAAGTTTTTTTTTTTAATGTAGTTTATCACATAAAATCATCTCTTCCAATGAAGAGGGATTTAATATTTGTTGGAGAAATTTCAGTATAATGTGTTAGCTGTGATCTACCATGATCAAGTAATGGCTTTCTCTATTTCCAGCTAAAAAAGAGTCTCCCATTTCCATTCCCATCCCTAAAGCAATCATTAGTTCACAATAAAACCAAGACATAGTTGCTCTTTAAAGGAATATTTTGACATTTCTGTGAAAGAATTACATGATTAAAGAGATTCAATTTTCTGCACATTATTCTATGTACATTATGAAGTATGAGATTTTTATATTTCAATAAATTCAGTAGTTTAGAACTTTGTGTTTGATACTTGCAATGTTTAAATTGAAGTATGAGAGAGACATACTCTTTTAATGGGATTAGGGTTACTATTCAGTGGTTGAATCTTAGAGCAGCATGCATGAGGCCTTGACCTTGCAAAATAACATCAACAAAAAATGCTTAGGTCATGATTTGAAGTATTTTTGTCTTTCTGGAAAGAGAAAAGAGAAGTTCACTGGTAACTTTGATGCAAATTGGAACTTGAAAAATGCCAGACAGGAGGCCTCCAAAATTGAGATGGAAGGGGAGAAGGCAAGGCTGAGGCTGGACGGATTACATTGCAGGGGAGAACGATGCACAGTATAATTGAAGGCAGAGTGGTAGGATGCTGAGTCCCTGGGGCAGCACAGGTAGTCTAGTTTGAGTAGAAAGGAAACTGCATGCGTAGAAAATCAGACTGCAGGCTAGGTGGGAGCCACGCTGTGAAAGTCCTTACATTCTGCACATAGGCAGTGATACCCTGCTAAGGGTCAAGTAGACAGATATGGGGCCAGTGAAAGGCAGTCCAGACCCACAATGTCCTCTGAATTTCTACTCCTCTCATGAGGCCGCTATGGGGAGTGAGGCCAAGTCAGCTCTACCACAAGAAAGCTGTTGGTTGAGTTCTAGGTGTGAATTGCAAAGAGAAAAGACAAGAAGAGGAGGAAGGAGAGGAGGAAGAGGAGGGGAGAAAGAGCAAGAAGAGGTGGAGAAGAAGGAAGAGGAGGAGACAAACGAACAAACAGTCCAAGGTAGACCCTGTAGATCGCCTCCTTTAAAGAGTGAATAGTGAGGGGGACGTGGAGATAGACATGGGGACAGGAGCCAGAAGGAGATCAAGCTGAACATGCATCAAAGAAGCTGAACCGAGGAAATGCTGCTGATCTGGAAATGAAAAGAAATCTGGGGTTTTGAGAGAACAGATTTAGGAACACGGTAGGGATAAAAGTCAGAACACCTAAGGTTAAGATTTGTGTCAGCAGCCTATGAGTTCATGTTTATTAGTGACCAGTATCCGGTCATATTCAAATGAGTCAATTGTCTAAAGAAAACCCAACCTAGGTAATTAAAATAAACATAGGAATTAGACCACAGTGGCTAAGTTACCAATTCAGTAGCAAAGATTTTGGCAAACTTTCCACCACTCACCTTGTGTGGAACACTTCGGTGATATCCAAGTTTTAAGATTCTCTACTTGAATCTGTATATTCATAGGAAGCCTCAAAGTTAATCTGTAAACAATTAGCTAGAAGTGTGAGCTAATATTTTTTGTATAAATCTATTAGGGAAGTGAGTGAGTGAGGATTAGTAACTACTGTGAGGCTGGATCATTTGTCTCTCATTGCTCCATGAAGATTTAACAAATACAGTACATGGTGGTTTGAATGAGAAAGGCCTACAGAGGCTCATGTATTTGTATGCTTAGTTCCTAGTTGGTGAACTGTTTAGGAAGGATTAGGAGGTGTGACCTTGTTGGAGGAGGTGTGTCACTGGGGGTGGGCTTGAGGTTTTAAAAACCCATACTAGGCCCAACTTCTCTCTCTTCCTCCCTCCCCCTCCCCCCACCCCCACCTGCAGGTCAGGATGCAACATCCCCAGCTACTGCTCCGTACCATACCTGTTTGCTTCCTGTCATGACGATCATGGAATAAGTCTCTGAAACTGTAAGCAGGCTCCCAATTAAATGCTTTCTGTTATAAGAGTTGCCTTTGTCATGGTGTTTCCTCATAGCAATAGAACAGCAACTAAGACACAGTTACAGTTGAATTTTAGATAAACAACCATTGATTTTTAGTGTAAGTAAACATACTTACAAGTATATCCCGTACAACATTTGGACTATACTTGTAAGTCTTAAGTGTTTGCCACCTTGGCAGGATCTAGAATAACCAGAGAGACACGCCTCTAGGTATGACTGTGAGGGATTATCTTGATTAAGTTAATCAAAGCAGGTAATCTGTTGTAAGTAGATGGTCTCTTCCCTGAGCTGAGGTTTTGGACTGATTAAAGGAGATCTCTCTAACAGGGCATTGGTCACTCTGCTTCCAGACTGTGGACACAATGTGACAAAATGCCTCAAGCTTCTGCTGTCACAATTTCTCTGCTATGATGACTATGCCTTCGGTTCAGGAGCCAAAATAAACCCTTTCTCCCCTAAGTTGCTTTGGTCTGGCTATTTTTGTCAAGGCAGCAAGTAACTAAGGCTTATTTCCACGTAATATTTGGTTCTGCATGTTTACATACTAAATGTGACTTTGACCCATTTTATAAGCAACACATTATTTTATACACAGACCCCAAACTTGTTACATAATTTTCAGGGTCTAATGCCGAATGAAAATGTGAGGTCTCCTGGTTCAAATACTGTTACAATTTTTAAGATATTGGTTTCAGAGCACCATGCAGCATGCAGCCCTTCTAATCATGGGACCTTGAATGAAGCTTGCTCACTTCTTCCCATTTGGCATGGTTTATTTGGCTACATTAATATATAAAATAAATAAACAGAAATAGTGTGTCTCAAGTGAACTTTTGATGAAAGAGTCTAAAGTAGGTCATTGAGTGTATCTTGATTATAAAGTACACAAGGGTAGAGTACACATATAAGTTACTCTGTTTTTCTATCATGCCTAGCAGGTGGAAATCAGTTTAAATACATGAAGTGACTATCTCACAGGTACATACAGTACACTTTTTCCTTGAAGTGATATTTAAATTAAGTAAAGATACATTTCAAAGCAATTACAATTTCCACTGGAGTACTAAGAGATCAGGTGATTAAAGTGAATTGTAACAACATATGTGCTAACACTTTCTTGTTTGTTTATTATGTAGCGTGCATGTACATTGTACATTTACACATATTTCAAAATGCTCCGGCTGATGCATATATGACTGCATTAACAGTAAACACCAAATTATCTTCATGTCCTGAGACTGCCTACAAATAGCAGACAGATCCTGTTTTGGTTTTCCACAGGGATAATCCCCATCTATCTGCAAAGCCTTCCAAGTGATGACTCACCAGTCTTTAAACGTCGGCTGTCTTGTTGGTATTAGTCAATTCTCGTTACCCTTGAAGTCCCAGGAGGAGAACAAATGACGGATACCCCAGCGCGCATAGAAGGCATGGCGGTGAGCATGTGAAGCAGGTGGTCCGTTGTATCTGCAGCCAAGAGTCAGAGAGAGAGAGAGAGAAATACTGGTGCCCATGTTGCTTTCTTCTTCTCCTTTTGATGCAGCCTGAGAGCCCAGTCCATGGAACAGTGTTATCCACATTCCCCCCTCAGTTAAAACTCTCTGGAAACAAGCACCCTAACAACTAAGTTGATAATGAAGATTGAATATCACAACTGCTAAATTTTATATCATATGTTTTTAAGCTTTTAAGGTCTAGCTATTAGTGTATTATTGATTCTATTGTATTAATGATTTATTGTATTAATGATTACTTATTAATGTATATATGATTTTTCCTACTCCTAAATATACACTAAACTAAATGGTTATAATATTTAATAAGTACTTAACTATGATGCCAATGCTAAGCAGTGGCTTTTCATAGCCCAGTACAATATTTTAGTTTTGAGAAAAAAATTTTATCTCAAAAGTGACCCAGAACTTAGCTTATCCTTTAAACTGGATATATATCAGGAGATAACTTATGGACTCAAATAACAAAATTAAATTTCAAGGTTGTGTGAGCATACAGTTGTCTTAGGGGAATGTTTCATCTACGTTTTTCAAAAGCAAAAGGATTTCATTATTCTCCAGTTTCAAGTAGCAGGGTAAGAGCAAAATAACATTGGCAGTTAACTGATTCTTAAGATCTCTAGTAAGTGCTAACTGTGTGAGTTTGGGTTTATTGTTGATTTTTTTGTGTGTTCCTGTTACCTCCTGTAAATTCAACTGCTGTAAGGATGTCTTTAAGAAGAGAGTGTGCTATTGAATAAACAATTGGCTTTTCCTCAAATTTGTTTAAAAATGTTTCATTCCTGTAAATTTTACTTACTCAGTCTTCTCCATTGGCTACTAATTATTCCATATGTACTAACCAATAAACTCTGTGGATCTAGATGAAGAATATCAACAGAGACCCATATACCACATGTCTAGATATTACAAACAACAGACCCAGCTAATGCACGGTAAGTTAAATATATCCTGACTTACAACTTGACAGGCCCCAATTCTCAATGGCTGGAAGTTACTCTGAAAATCATTTTCAGCATCTTTACTTGATGCATTTGGATAAGAAGAGCTGGTCCAGCCTCTGGACCTTGGTCTGTGTGTTTTCTCCTCCATCTCCAATAGCCACTTCCATTCTGAAGATCCTCAAATATATCTGGTACTCCAGCTTGTCTTTCCAATCTTCTTTCATATTTTCATAAATAGTTACGTATTTATGGTGATGCATCCGTGTGGGCACCGGAGAGTGGGTATTTGCATTGCTCAGACTGAGACAGACTAGGTAAGGGAAGATACAGGACTTGGGGATAGATTTAGGGTCATCAAGACAGCCACCACATGGTATCCAGATACCCAGAACATGGTCTAGATGTGAGTGGGTTGGCCAGCCTCTCAGTGAACATATTTTCTTTGATAGGTGAGTTTTCCATTCTGTGGGAAAAGGATCATTTAAAGGGAAATTAAGACATGGACCTTGAGTGCAGATACTCATTGCTGGGCAGTATTTCTTGGTATACATTTTGACATGGTAATTAAAACAAACACCCCAAACCAAACAACAACAACAAAAAACTCCAATGATGTTATTAACTTTTTAAAAAAAGATTTTAAAATTTATTTTTAATTTGTGTTTTGGGTATTTTGCTTGTATTATATCTGTGTACCACATGCATATGGTTGATGCAGCGGTAAGAAGAGGGTGCTGAATTCTGTGGAACTGGAGTTACAAACAGTTGTTAGCCACAACCTGGGTGCTAGGAACTGAACTGAACTGAACCTGGGTTCTCTGGAAGAGCAGCAAGTGCTCTGAACTGCTAAGAGTGTTATTAAATTGGAACATTAATGCATGTTGGAAATTGGTGATGCATATTGGAAAATTTTGAGACTTTTGATCATGGACCGATGTATGTTTGTACATACATGTCTGCACACGTGAAACACCTCCACCTGACAAAAGCTACTCTAATCTCTAATTCAGGAAGTACTTACTCCTCTTCCTTCAATTGCCTCCTTTTTAAAAGACTTATTTTATTCGTGTGTGTGTGTGTGTGTGTGTGTGTGTGTGTGTGTGTGTGTGTGTACATGCTGCTGAGGCTGAAATAAGGCACCGAATCCCCTGGAGCTGTAGTTACAGCTGATAGTGAGCTGTCAGCTGGCACAGCTCAATGTGGGTGCTGGGAACTGAACTCAGGTCTTCCGGAAGAGCAGCAAGCACTTTAAACAAGCCGCATCTTTGTTTCTACCTTGATCTACCTTTTCTCCACATTGTCTCCACATTTTGTTGGCTGTGTCTGCTTGATATTCCCCCAGTCTCTAAGAGGCATGTCTTTCCCAGGGCTATTGTTTCTTGCCTAGGTTCTTATATCTGTTTTTCCCAACATTTAATATACATATTGCAATCAGAGCACTTTATTGAGGTTCTGGGGAGCAGGTACTGAACCTCATGCATACTAAACATAATCTTTATTATTGAACTACCCCTCTAAACTCAAGTATATTCACTTATAAATGCCATGTGGTGATACTTTATTTGTGCTGAAATGCTGAAATGTGGTGATATTTTATTTGTATGTTAATAAATAAAGCATGCCTGGAGATCAAGGGGGAAAAGGCCAGCCATTTTTAAGTAAACATAGAAGTCAGGCAGTGGTAGCACCTGCCCTTAATCCAATCACATGGCAGGCAGGGTCTCTGTGTGTTCAAGGACACACTAGGGAACAGCCAAGCATGGTGACACACACCTTTAATCCCAGTACTAACCATAGAGACCTGGAGGTCTGTACAGACAGGAAGTGACAATGAAGTGAGGTAGTTGGGCTAAGAGTCAATGAGAGGGCAGAACAGCAAGGCAATAAAGGCATGGGTAAGACAGAAAGTAACTCACTTTCGGTAGCAGCAGGGCTGGAGAGGTAAGGTTGGTGACTATCACTATTTCCCTGATCTCTAAGGCTTTCACCCCTATATTTGGCTCTGTGTTTCTTATTTAATAAGACTGTTTAGAAATTCGTCTACAATGCCAGACAGCTCTAAGATCTATCTAGTTAATATGGAAACTCCACTAAGACATATTCTAATGTTAAAAAGAAACAAAGTTTGGGGCTTTGAGTAGAGTTCTCTTTAATATAAGAAAATAAAATAATAGCTATATTTAGATATCAAACAGCTGATGAAAGGGTTACCTGTTTGGTGCAGATATTTATAATAGGTGTTTCAATCTGGGATAATTAATAGTGTAACCTCTTGATTGTTTTAATTTTTGAAAATCTGAATTACTGGATTAAAAATCAAAATTCATTTTAAAATGTAATCTATTTGAGATAATTATATTAGTATGTACTATGGTGTGATTGCCTGTTATAATGTATTATGAAAAATTTAAAGTCACAGAGTAAAATAATGGGTTAGGAATTTGGATCAGTCAGTTAAGTGTCTGCTGCATAAACACGAGAATTGAGTTCAGATTGGCAGCACTCACAGCCCAGGGGTACACATCTCTAACCCAGTGCTGGGGAGACAGGGACAGGGGGCTCCCTGGAGATCATCCCTCAGCCAACTCAGCAAGCTTGATTGTTCATTAAGAGATGCTGTCTAAAAAAGTCAGTTGGAGAGTGACTGAGGAAGACACTGGATGTTGACCTCTGGACTTCATATGCTTTCATACCTACATTCACACATGTACACACACATGAACACATGCATACCCAACACACAGAAAGAAAAGAGTAAAAAACCATGCATGTCTAGTCATGCCATTGCTTTGTTTAAACTATTTTGGAGCACATCACTGCTTTCATTATACTTTGGTGATTTCCACTGATTCTTAACTTGACAGGATCCCCAAGTTCTTGGAGACAAATCTCTGGGCATGTCTGTGAGAGATTGTCTAGATTAGGTTAAGTGAAGTGAGAAGAAAACCCTAAATGCAGGCAGCACCATTCCCTAAGCTGCCATTCTAGTTTGCATGAAGAGAAAGAAGCCAACTGAACACCAACACTCATTGCTGTCTGCATCCTGACTCTGCAATGTGACCAGACACCTCTTGTCCAGTTGTCAGTGTTCCTGTTACTTTACCATTATGGGTCGTTTCTCCTGGAACTATAAGCCAAATTAAACCATTCCTACTTCAAGGGTTTTTTTGGGGGTGGGATGGGGTGGGGTCAAGTATTTTGTCACAATAATGAGACAAGTAACCAACACAAGCACCAAGTAGACCATTAGAGTGACATGTACTTTGGTGGTAACCAGCTGTTCTCTAATTGGACTTGAGACCTGCTCAATAAGAGGAAACACATTCCTGGTACTGGAAACTTAGCTAACTACTCAGTGCTAGTGAAATCACGGTTATTGGAGGAGAATAAAGTAGTAAAATCCTTGAGAACAATCTATAAACATGTGTCTTTATACCACAGATAAATGCAGTTTGTTGTGGAATGTTCTTTTTGTACACTGATGATTTGTTATTCAGATTGGTTTAATAAAAAGCTGAATGGCCAATAGTTAGGGACAGAGGATGCAGGGAAGAAGAAGGGCAGAGACATGGAGAGTCACTGCCAGACACAGAACAAGATGGACACACAAAATGGGATAGAGGTCAAAGCCACATGGTAGAACATAAATTAATAAAAATGGGTTAATTTAAGTAGTGAGAGTTAGTTGGTAACAAGCCTAAGCTATTGGCCGAGTTTTCATAATTAATAGTAAGTCTCTGTGTGGTTATTTAGGAGCTGGCAGGTGAGACAGAAAAAGTCTGGCTATAGTAGTCTGCACTTCTCATTTAGGAAACTTCTCTTTGCAACAGATGGAGACCACTACAGAAAACCACAATCAATTAAAATGCAGAGTTGTGGAGCCCAGTCCCAGTGGAAACCCTCCTTTTGAAAACACATTTCTACAGACTCTAATGTATTCTATGATATGGCTATTATGATCTGAATCTGAAATATCCCCTGTTTGGTGAGGGTGTAGACCCTTTAAAATGTTGGTCCTTGTTAGCAGAAGTAGGTCACTAAGGGTGGGCTTTTGAAGTTTATAGTCAAGCCGTATTCCAATCTGGCTGTGTGATTCATGGCCCACCATGATGTGAAGGGTCTTTACCAGACATTCCCACTGCCATGAACTCCACCACGCCTT
The DNA here is from genome assembly GCA_902168405.1 of Peromyscus aztecus. Classification (NCBI taxonomy): domain Eukaryota; kingdom Metazoa; phylum Chordata; class Mammalia; order Rodentia; family Cricetidae; genus Peromyscus; species Peromyscus aztecus. The sequence continues at coordinate 5,453 of CABHPQ010165364.1, read as the reverse complement.
CCCTGCTGTGATGGTCTGAGATAGTCTGAAACTGAGTCAAAATATATCTTTCCTCCCTGAAGTTTGTCTTTGCCAGGTATTTTGGTCACATTGATTTAAAAAGGTCACCAACACATTCATAACGAGTGCTATAACAATCTCTTGTGCCTGAATCTCTCCTATTTATAATCCTCATCTTGCCTGACTAGACCAACCTGTTCATCCTAACTCAGTCTTCAGTATTTGACTCAAAAAATTTCTCCTAAGTTGAATTGTGATTATCCTTTGTGCTCTTTAATCTCTCTATAGCTTTATTATTGGGACCACCTCTCTGTACTATAATTACTGACACATGATTTCTGGGCTGGGCTGGACACTGACTAGTGATGTAACTATCTTGTATCCATTTCTGTATCTGAAGCACAGAGCACAGGGCCTGACGCAGGACTGGTTCAAGTAATGAAAGGATAAATGGATGAATGAGTGAGTGATGAGTGCAGTATTTGCAATGTAGTCATCTCCCTTATAGTACCAAGACAGGGGCCCAGACAAAGCTCATGAAATGACATTGTTTTGCACCTGACAGTCCAGGGTACCTGAATGATAGAGACCTGATTCAAGTGCAGCTTCTATGTGTACCCAAAGATTCTTTCAGCTCTTCATATCTACATTAGAATTTTCCTCTGAAGCATGGTCCCATGGGTTTCCTACTTCTACCTGAATAGTTCAACTTCATGTTTTCATTGTTCTTTGGTTTTCTGAAAAAGCATCAATTTCCCCAATGACCTTTCCAAATTTTCCCTGGAGCAATTTCTGTTGAGGGAGATTACAAAACTCCCACCTCAGAGTCAGGGATCAGCCTTGGAATGAGAAGACACAAGAAAGAGGAAAAAAATGTGGGTTTTCTTAATAAATAATACTCATGTGTAATGATCAAACACAGTGTTTCATTCTCTACCTAAAGCTGCCAAAGAGAAGAGGAGGGCCGTTCATCATTCTGGGAACTGAGGTTTAAATCATTCCATACTTCACAGAAAGAGTATTCATCTAAAGTGAGGAATTTAAATTATTTTTATCTTCTTGTGGAGCTGGGATTTTTTTTTTAATTGTAAGAATGTGCCGTAATTGCTTTTGGAATGAACTTCTTGCAGGGGCAGGGGGAGGGGTCCAAAAAGGCTTACTTCCGACTTACGGCTCCCTCCTAGCCCCGACCTCTGAACTTGTCCAGCACATCCAACAATGCCATCAAATTGTGAATCAGTGAGTTGATGAACTGCTATTTAGGTCAGAGCTTCATGATTTAATTACTCCTTGATGATCTGATCCACCTGCTGGGGACCAAGAACTCACAGACCTTTTGTGGGGGGTACTTGCTATCCAAGCCATCACATTTTCTATTTTCAGATAACTTTAAAACTGAATTGCAGAATATGGATTCTGAAAAAAATGCATATTTGGATTCCAACTTGCAGCTGAGACATTTGCTCAAGAGTACAAGGTATTAGAATTTAGAATTTTGGAATGAAATTTCTGTGCTCATTCATGTTGTGATCAAATTTAAAGCTCTTCTCTCACTCACTCTGTCTCTCTCAGAATATGTTATTTTCTTCTCCTTACCTCTTCTTGTGATGGCGTTAGATGACTCTTTAAGGAAATACATATGCCTCTTCTTGGAAGATTTGTTATGGATGGGATATAGAATGTCTCTCATGACCTCACGTGTTGAATGCTTAGTGACCAGTTGTTGGTAATAATTTTGGAGATCATGGAAACATCAGGGGTTGAGTCCTAGCTGGACAAAGAAGGTCTTTGGAGGTCACTTGTGGTGGTATTGTGTTCCCCAAAATATTGTGTACCCTAATAAACTTATCTGGGGTCAAAGAACAGAACAGCCACTAGATACAGAGGCTAGAAAATGATGGCACTTACACCTTTAATCCTAGCATTCCAGAGGCAGAAATCCCTTTGGATCTCTGTGAGTTCAAGGCCACATTGGAAACAGCCAGGCATGGTGACATGCCTTTAATCCCAGGAAGTGATGGCAGTAAGTAGAAAGATATATAAGGCGTAAAGACCAGAAACTAGAAGCTTTTGGCTAGTTAAGCTTTTAGGCTTTTGAGCAGCAGTTCAGCTGAGATTCATTCTGGATGAGGACACAGAGGCTTCCAGTCTGAGGAAACAGGATCAAGCTGAGGAATTGGCAAGGTGAGGTAGCTGTGGCTTGTTCTGCTTCTCTGTTCTTCCAGCATTTACCCCAATAACTGGCACCGGGTTTGATTTTATTAATAAGACCATTTAAGATTCCTGCTACAGTCACTTGCTTCTGGTCTTTATCATATTTTCCTTAAGTTGTTGTCAGGTGTTTATTTGTTCACAGCATGATAAAACTCACACAACATCCCAAGTTACTGCGATCATAGCTTTTGTATTTGGGGTTTATGATTAAGTATGGTAAAGGTTGTTTGAACAACTGCTATTTTCCTAGTTGATGACTGGGTTGATTACTAATTAATAGGCAGGTATTATATATATATAGTGGATACACTATACAAAAGGATGCTTCATAGCCCAGGCTTGGAGAGTGGGATATCAGGAGATTCCACCATTCTTTCCAGGCCACCACAGGACTCAAAACTTATGAATTCTTTATTTTTACAATTCTCCATATAATTGTTTTAGAACTGTAGCAAAGCATACATCAGGAAGACCTATTAAAAGTAACAGCGTCTATTTTGTTACCTGCTTTCTACTGAGAAGAAAAAGTGAACTTTGTGCTTTTAAATGTCAGAGTTCCCAAGAATGTAATATCCATAAAAACGGAAGCATCTCTTTTTCTGAAGACTTAAGGGTGGTTTTAGGGGCTAGCGAGATGGTCAGTGGAAGCACGGCCAAGCCTGAAAACCTGAGTTTGTCAGATGTCAGAGGGAGAGAAGCAAGTCTGAAGGAGACAAACGAGGCTGCAGGTTGGCTCTGACTTCCTCACGTGTACCACAGCAGACATGCAGCCACCCACTCCCCACAACATAAACGAGGGGGACACAAAACTTCAAAGGGTGATTTTTATAGATGTTAATGCCATGAAGGGAGTCAACCATGATTGGTACTAGTGAAAAGTTGGGGAGTGACTCATCAGACAAGCACACGCACCGCCCCATGTCTTCCACGTTCGCACCACAGACTTTCAGTGCCTACTTGAGGGTGTTTGACGTGTTTTGCTACTGTCTGCTTGAAATACAGTTTGTATTTCAATAAATGTGGATCTTTTTGAGGAGACTTGTACCCACAAAATTAGCTAAATTTCAGGAGGAATTATAACTTGGTCTTCCTGGCCACGGAAGTTGCAGTGACTACTACAACAGTGTCTTCATATATATCTTCATATCGGGGTCCATATCTGAATGACTTAACTGTATGAGCCATATTGGGGTCTATGTCTGAATGACGTAGCTGTATGAGCCTAAATCTAAAAATTCATAAGGTGGGTCTGCTATTAATTATATATTAAATCAGCGATTACTCATAATTTCCCCACTATATCAGCCTATTACACATCTCACCTGTATCCTCATTGGGTATGCTTTCTTGAGAGGACCCCATAAGAAAACAGTTGCTGGTACTCTCTGGCTGGGTCTGCTGGGCTTGGGCTTGAGCACCCTGTTCTTGGCTGTGAGAGTGCTGCAATTGGCCAAGACAGCATGGGTTGGAAGAGGTGTAAATCTGACAGCCAGAAGCCAAGAGAAGAAAGGAAATGAGCATCAGTAATGGGTTTGTTTTGAAGAAAGATGGGAATAGTCATAATGAGTCCTCAAAAGGACATTTACTTAGAAGCAGATTTGAAATCTGGCATGTGAGGAGAGTTCTACAGTTAAATATAACTTCATTGCATCATCCGAATGTGGATTTATTAGTGAGTTTTTGAGAGCTTAATGAAAAGCTCTCCATAAAACAGTTATTAGAATACAGAATCGTTAGTTTTCTCTATGCATCCCACTGAATTATTTAAGCTGCATGCTGCCGCCCAACAGTATTCTATACGTGTAATAAACATTTGTCTAAGCACATTCAAAAGGCATCATTGATGCTTTAGTATGAACCTTTCCTAGTTTTGTTAATACCTAAAATGTATCTTTTCAAACATGAGATTATGGGGCAGGATTCCATTTAAAATTATATTTATGGGGTTTAAAATAAATACAAATATTTGATATTGTTCCCATGTTGTGATGAGGACCAAGGACAATAAGTGAAAGATGAGCTAGCAATGAAGAACCCCAAGGTCATCTTTCTTTAGTGGTTGCCATGAAGGACATCAGGTGACTCATTTCCTGAGCATTGAGAATCACAAGAAAGGTAGATTACGGTCCATAAACAGGAGCCTCACAGAGAAGAGACTTGGGCTTAGAATTATGATCCAGAGCCAACTTTTTGGTTGGGAGCCAACAGTTTTTTTGTTGGAAATGCCCATGACTTTCCCAAACCATTTGGCTCACCTCCTGACGTAATTGCATCTGAGAGACAAATATTTAAATGGCATGGAGTGAGGGTAATGGAAGGATTTCAATTACCAAAGAGCATACTGGATTACTTTAAGTGGTATAAATCGGCCTTAAGACAAACTCAAAGACCTGGAGCAGCACTGTTTTCCAATACAATATACATCTCCCCTCTCTGAAGGTAACTCTCTGTGCTCTTAGGCAATGTAAAACAAAGGTTAGGGGTTGAGATGTAATTTGAGTGGAAATCTATTGGGGAAACACAAATCATAATTTCAAATGTGGAGCAAGGCCAAAATGGTTGAGCATGCTAAAATAATGGTCAAGGGGCTGTAGCTACATTTGAAAACAATACAAATGATTTTAAAAATTCATGCAAGTATAAATTGAAAATTGTATGCTAGCAACCAGTGAGAAGTGGTGGTAAAGTTTTAGAGCAAAACGTAATATCTTATATACCATGCCAATTAAAAAGAGTCAGTCTCTGCGTTTAAGAACTTAAGCATAACAGAGCTTAGGACTAAATGGGGAGACACAGGCTTTACTTCCTGTCTCTCATAGCTCTAGATGTGTGGGAGCAAAGCCGACCGAGGGATTTAGCTGGATGCATCTCCAGTCGGAGAGACGGCAGGAGTTATGTGGGCTGAACTGTGCCTTTCCCTTTCTTCTTTCTCTTCTTTCCACTGCATCCTGCCCTTTTGCTTTCTTCTTGTACGTCCTCTGTACTGTGACACCTCTTCAAGACACAGTGGTTTCTTTCTCCTCCCACCTGAGCCGCCATATCTGCCCCCTACACTAGCTAGCTTCCTTTATTAAAGAACTTGCATTTTGCTCACCTGCCAAGGCCCACCTGCTCAGAATGGAGCCTTTCACATTCTCTCTTGTTTCCGCTTGAGAATTGGCTTATATTCTACCAGAGCCCTTGCTGCCTCATCAAGCAAAGAAGGTAATACAAGTGCTTGATATGTGATTTCTGAGCAA
>CABHPQ010165363.1:0-39957 GCA_902168405.1 Peromyscus aztecus | reverse complement strand
TCATGAGGAAAATTCTGGATTTTTTTGTCTTCATGTGGGCATTTGTTTCTCTTGAGTACTCTGAACAGAGTGTTTCTGTAGTTTATAGAACAGGTGGAAGGTCTAGTGATGGCCACAGCCTTTGATGGGAGTCATGAGAGCAATGTCGGGGAGACTGAAGGGGGCAACTGGCTCTGCAGATGCTGTGCCAGTACCTGGAGGATGCCATCATTTATATCACATCACTTTAATTATGGTTATAGTCAAGACTAGCAGTTGTCTACTTGCTACTTTATTTTTTATATTTTCAGCAAATTACAATTATAGCTTTTTCTTATTCGCCTACGAGGGACTTGATAGTTTTCTTAGAAATAATACCTTCAGAATGGGAGAAATAGTCCTCTCCAGGGATGAACCCCAATGGATTTTCCAGTACCAAATTGTCAGCCCTAAAATCTTGCAAGTAACACTAAGTGGACTGAGCAGATTGCATTTCTATAGTTGTGTGTGTGTGTGTGTGTGTGTGTGTGTAACAATAACGACGAAAGAAAAAGACACCAAGTATTCAGCAGCAAGCAGTTAAGGAGTTGGAGGGAGGAAAAGGAAAGAAGGAGATGAAATAATTACATTTTTATTAAAAAAATAAAAGCCAGAAACAATTGTCTAAGAATAAAAATACTCCTAAGACAATGTGAATTTTACCCTTCTTTCAGGCATGCATATATCTATATTTGTTATCATCTTGTTTGCTTTGAAATCTTTGCTGGGGAGGTTTGGGTTTGCTTATTGGTTAGTTGGTTTATTTATTTAATTTACTTGGGAAAATTGAACTAAAACGAAACATTTCCCACAGCATGAAAACACTTGCACACAGTGTCTCACTCTGTGATGCAGCCTGGATAACTCAGAATAGTTCTAGAAAAGTTTGGAGTAAAGTCTTCAGAGTGCCTTGCTGTGGCAGCTTTAAACTTCCAGTCTGGTAGCATAGGATACAGTTTGCACATTAATAGCAATTTATTATTTGCGTCTCTATAGCTCATTTAGTTTTCTTTTTTATCTCCTGACAAAACTATAATTTGGAAATGGACAAAATCAACCTTAATATTAAATCGATTCAAGGAAAACTAACCTGTATTTCATTTGAAGCATTTTTTCCTGATTACCAAATCAGGCATGTTTATTTCACACACAAAAATAGATGATAGAAAATAATTTAAAAATAAATCAAATTCAACCCTGTTCTTGCCATCCAGAAGCCTCCTCCATACACCACTGTGGGCTTTCCTTCCCAGTTTCCCACAGCTGGGGACGTGACTGCACAGAAGTTCTAATCAAACTTTAATTACATTATTTTTACACTATATTGTCTCACTGACTGTTGGTTTTAGTGAATATTTTTCCATTTTATTAAATATTTTGGAATCAGTTGTACCATTGAATAGTGTATAATTGTACAAATTTATGTGAGCTAATTAGACTCTGTCTTCTTAGAAGTTCAAAGACTTGAAGGAAGTCTTCTCATCCTGCAGTGGAAAGAGAAGTTTGGGTCAAGTTCATGGAGCCTCCCAAGATCATCCACATACCTGGCCAGATCCATATACCTCCTAAAAGTCCACCCACATCAGATTGGGAGATGCTATTCATTTAAGGGTGATATTTGCTTGCTGTTTCTGCAGCTGCTTACAATCACAGGCTTTGGCCACTACATCCCAAGAAATTCTGACCACGTAGGGAGAGGAGGGGATAAGGCACTTGTCAGAACCACCTCAGATGTTGAACTGATAGATGGAGATTTATCCACAGAGACCTTCACAGTGATTGCACTGCGGAGCTTGGGAACAGCAGGTAAGAGAATGGGAAACATTCATTCAAGCCTACACTCTGACTCTTTTTTTGTTTGTTTGTTTTTGTTTTTTGTTTTTCGAGACAGGGTTTCTCTGTGTAGCTTTGCACCTTTCCTGGAACTTGCTTTGTAGATCAGGCTGGCCTCGAACTCACAGAGATCCGCCTGGCTCTGCCTCCCAAGTGCTGGGATTAAAGGCATGCGCCACCACCGCCCGGCTACACTCTGACTCTTAACTGTCAAATTGGGGAGATCTTGGAAAAGTCACTTCACTGGCTTTCAATCTTCTCCTTTGCACAACAGTGTGTCCCTAAGTTACCCAACTCAATGGTCATGTGAAACTTGTTTATAAAATGTAGTGATCATTTCTGTATATTGAAGAGGGGAGAGAAGTGACTTCTGGGTAACCTTCTTACATCCCCATCACTTACCAGCTACATTTTCAAAAGTTCATCAATAAAATGTTCGAGCATGTGTATCTGCATCTCTATAAATACTAGATAATCCAAAACTAATTCAAAATGAGTAGTTAAAGTAATGCTAACAGCTTTACCAAATCCTCAAATTTTGATGGCTTAGTACAATAGTTTTGTGGCTCATGCAAACATCCAGTAAATGGATTGACAATTAACAGACAGTTTTGCAGAAACCCAGGTTCCTTCCGCATTGTGGCTCTGTCTTTGTCTTCTAGGGCTCCTCTCCATTCAGTCAGCAGATGAGGAAAATGAAAGAAGGCCCATGCCACATGCTTGTTTCTTGGCACCATAGCCAGGCAGTGGCATTAGATTTCATTGGCATTCCATTGCAGCCTTCAGTTCATAGTATACCTTACATAGGAAGAGGCTGAGAAACAGTAAAGGTTTGGTGAATAGCTAACCAACCACATATGTTACTTTAATAGATTAAAAAACAAGCCAAGAAGAAAACAAGCCAGTACCTACAGTTTCGAGCTAAAAATGAATCCAGTGATGCTTTTTGTGATATTTCCAGTATACTCTTGTAATCTTGTTTACAGAGATCTTCAGTGGGCTATGAATGTATTCACTGATTATTTATTCTTGCAAAAGGCATTTGTCAAGCACATATATCAATAAAGTAACCTAGCCTCACCTCAAGTGTCATGCTTGGGACCCAGAGCACTCTCTGCCCTAATGAAAGCTAATATGCTTGTGTGCTCTCTTGGGCATGCTTCAGTCTTCTGTGCCCAAATGTCTAAGCCCCTTGTATGTGAGCTGGTAGTTCAGTGGCAGAATTCTCATCTGCCGATGCCTTTGCCCTATTCTAACAGGGAACACAGAGGCTGGTTCAGTTCCTGCCTCTGCCTCTGCCTCTGATTAGCTGCCTGGCTAAGCTTGCCTTGGGCAAGTTAACCAGCCTCTCTGGACAACTGATTTGTTCTCTGTGACATAAGGATGAATGAGAAACTCTAAAGCTCCTGACATGGTGACTAGCACCCAGGAAGTGTCCCACACATTAGTTCTGTGACCCTCGCCCATCTTCACCCTCAGAACTCTAACCCTCACTCCCACCTTCAGTGATCCACCCTATTCTAGCTCTATAAAGCCCCTTTGAAATGTGGAGGTTGGGGAGTTGGGCAAAGAATTTGTTAGTCAAATAAATAACTTTCCCTGAATCCACTAGCTGTGAAATCTGCCAGGGAAGATGTGCGAAGTGTGAGTATTCTGATGATGGAAAATTGGAAAGAGGCTGTTCTGCATCAGGGCTTGCCAACCCTTTTCATAGGCAAATATAATATTAATAGATATTTATTACATGATAATAAACCCCTCCTGGTGAAAGATGTCAAGCTGGGCTTTTCAATGGTCCCCTTCTGGTTAATCCCTACAATAGTCCTGCAAAGTGGACACTTTCATCCCTCATTTTACAGAATGAACAGCAACAACCAAATTGAAGACCAAAGGGGCTTAGAGTTTGCCCAGCTACCCAATTGATAGAGAACTGTCAGGATATGAGCCAAAGGGTATCAAGTCACAGCCCACCAAGCACACCACTCCCTTCAGTGAAGGCCTTTCTCTGATGCAGCAGAGAACAGTGTGTGTTAACATACCTCCCCATGTCATTTTTAAATGTCTTCTTATTTCCTCTTCATGTCACATGGTGGAGGAGTACAGAGAAGCCTGCCTGCATGTGACTGTGGAGAGAACCTGAGATTCAGGGAGGCCCATCTGAGATTGTAAAGGGAGTCACAGCAACAACAGCTAAAAGCATTTACTGATGAGCACCAGCTAACCACACACCCTGCATAGTGACGAGCACTTCTTGTACATTTCTTTTGGTGCCATGAAAGCCCTCCTAAGGCCAGTGTTTTTATCAACCCAATTTTATGCATGCAGAGATGGATCTTAAATACTAGAATCTTATGCCATCCAAACTAGCAGGCAGTAAAGAACACAAAACTGAACCTGTTTTTGCACATCTGAAAATGCAGAGAAAAGGCATGTCCCATGTACTTCGTCTAGGAACAAACAAGCATTCATTCAGTTAATACTCCCTTACCATCTAATTTGTGACACATGGCAGTTACCCAGACAATGCTCAGGCAAAAGCCACAGTATGCGTGTTGACTCTGAGGTGTGACAAAGGGTGACATGTTTGAAGAGTAAGATGACTAGGGTGACCATCTTTTGTCATTAACAGCAGAGATAGGAGCAAGAAGAAGGCGAGTCCTCGGGAAGCATGGCCAACAGCACTCGAGGACACAGCTTCAGGCACCTAATTCACAAAGGTTAACAAGTCAAAATCAAGAACATATCAACGAGTATTCTTTGTCCAAGGAGAGCTTTGTGAAGGGACAGAAAACAACCCCATACTGGGCCAATTAAGTTTTAACTCACCCCAGAGGTTAAGAAGAGAATCTATAATTTGTTAATAACCCAGTAACCAACAATTCTTAGTTATCTCTCTAAATATACCCCCAAAAAGCATTCATTAAGGTACAACATTCGGGGGCTGGAAGACAGCTCACCAGTGAAGAGCCCTGGCTGTTCTTCCAGAGGACCTGGGTTTGACTCCCTGCACCCACAAACCCTCTGCAACTACAGTTCCAGGAGATCCAGCTCCCTCTTCTAGACTCTGCCTGCACTGCACACACGTGGTGCACAGACATATGTGCAGGCGAAACGCCCATCCACACAACATAAAAGCAAAGGTTGGAAAAAAGGTACAACATTCAGAATTATGTTTTTCAAAGTCTCAATAAAATTTTCATGGAAATTGACAAACGGATTTTTTAAATTTTAATAGTGTTTTATTTATAAATCAATAAGCACCAAGTGTTATAGCAATCTACAATCAAATAAAAATGAGTTATTTGCATCCTTTTGTTGAACTATGTCTTCTAAATCTAGTGCATGTTTTATACTTAACAGCACATCTTAATTTGGACTTGGCTGCATTTCAAGTACTCAGTAGCCATACATCACTAGTGCTTCAAATACTGAAAGGAACAGCCCTGTTTAATAACTACTGAGAGAGATTCTCACAGCCTATGAATCTGCTCAAATTATCCTTTGAAAGAAATTTTGTTGACATGGTTTGCCCCATATTTTCCTGACTATCTCTTGAATCCCAAGCTAAGATCAAGAGAACAAAGAATTGGCCACCTGCTTTTCACTGGTTCATTGAGACTCAGAGAACTGGTGGCTAACTCCAGTACAAAGTATGTAAATAAACATCTCATTTTTAGTTTTTCTTTTAATTGAGATGGAAAATTTCAGTCTTCTAGCATTTAGCTCTGATTCAGCCAGTTGCTCTTGGATCTACTTTTTTATACACTGTTTTATCAATTCTTCGTGAATTTCTACAGTGTATTTTGATCATATTCACCCTCCTCCCCCAACTCCTCCCTGATGCTCTCTTACCTCCCTAACCATCCAACCTCATGTTTTCTCTCCCTCCCTCCCTCCCTCTCTGTCTCTGTCTCTGTCTCTGTCTCCATCTCCATCTCCGTCTCCGTCTCCATCTCCATCTCTCTCTCTGTCTATCTCCATCTCCAGTTTGTGTTGACCTACTACTCCTTGGAGCAGGCCCTGCCTTAGAGTGCGGTGATCTATCAGGTGTCACACCATTAAAGAAAACTGACTTTCCTTCCTCCTTCAACTATGAAATGTCAACAGCTCCTCAACTAGGATGAAACCTGTGTGACCCTCCCCACTTCCATACTGGGACTTTGTCAGACTTGACCTTGTGCGGGTCTATGCAGGCTGGCACAACTGCTATGATTTACATGTGACTCTCCCCCATTGTGTCTGGGAAGCACTGTTTCCTTGAAGTCGTCCACCGCCTCTGGCTCTTAGAATATTTCTGCAGATACCTGAGCCTTAAGAGAAGGGGTGTGATATAGACATGCCATTTAAGGCTGTAGCCACTGCTTTTTTGTGACATGAGCTAGAGTTATCAGGAGGAAGGAGCCTCAGTTGAGGAAATGTTTCCATGAGACCAGCTGTAAGGTGTTTTCCCAATTAGTGATCAATGGGGGAGGTTCCAGTCCATTGTGAGTGGTGCCATCCCTGGGCTGGTGGTCCTGGGTTCTATAAGAAAGCAGGCTGAGCAAGCCAGTAAGCAGCACCCCCTCCATGGCCTCTGCATCAGCTCCTGCCTCCAGGTTTCTGCCCTGTGTGAGTTCCTGTCCTGACTTCCTTCAGGGATGAACAGTGATATGAAACTGTAAGCTGAATAAACCCTTTCCTCCTCAACTTGCTTTTTGGTCACGGTGTTTCATTGCAGCAATAGAAACCCTAACTAAGACAAAGGCTGAGCACTCCAAAGACATAATAATAAAAAGTAACTTAGTTACTTTTTTTAAATTGGAGATGAAATGAGTATGTTACAACCAATGAAATTCAGAGGATAATTAAGAACTACTGTAAAAAAAAATCTATTCCAGTAAATTGGAAAGTTCTGCAAAGAGGATAGAAACAAAAAGATCTATAAGGAGAATTATATTAAAGCAGTAACAAAGACTCCCAACTGAAACAGCCCAGGACTGGATGAATTCACTACTGGATTCTACAGACCTTTAAAGAAGAGTAAATGTCAGGAGTCCTCAGATCATTCCATAAAATACAAAGGAACAATTGCTTCTGAACTCACATTATATATCCAGTATCATCCAATGCCAAAACCAGATAAGGAAACAGAAAAGCAGGAAAGAGAAAACTATGGTATAAGCCAATTTTCTTGCTAAATATGAATACAACGATGCTCAATGGAATACTTGCAACAGAAATTCAATAGCACATTAAAACGTCATTCACCATGACCCATAGAGGGCAAATCTATACACAATGTTGTACTAAATGGAGAAAATTTGAAAGCATTTCCTTGAAAATCAGGGTTGAGGAAAGAACACCCCCTCCCTCCATTCTTACTCCATAATGTACTTGAAATCTCACCAAAGCAATAAGACAAGAGAAACAAATAAAAGGGATACAAATGGGAAGGGAGAAAAATCAAATTATCCCTATTTTCAGATAATAGGATCCTATACTTAAAACATCCTGAAAACTTCACCAAAAAGCTCTTAGATCTGATAAACTCTTGCAGCATAGTACAAAACCAACACAGTACTACTGGCATTTCTGTACATCAACAGTGAACATGCTGAGGAAAAAAACTGGGAAAGCAATCTCATTCATAATAAGCCTCAAAAATAAACAAACAAAGAATAAATCTAACCAAAGAGGTGAACAAACTTTTACAACGAAAGCTTTAAAACGCTGAAGAAATAAATCAAAGAAGACACTTGAAGATGGAAAGATTCCCCCCATGCTCATGTATGGGCGAAATTAATATTGTGAAAGCAGCTATATACCAAAAGCAATCTAGAGATTGAAATCCCCATCCAAATTCCAAAAACATTCTTCACAGCAAGAGAAATACAACTCTAAAATTCATATTGGCTCATAAAGGACCTGAAGTAACCAACATGATTGCAACAAGAGCAATGTTAAGACAAAGCCAGGTTTCAAGGTATACTGCAGCATCCTTGTAGCAATGACAGCATGGGACCAGAGCAGAGGCGGATGCAAAACACAGTGGAGTGGACCCAGAAACGAGCCCACACAGCTGGAGAAAGCTGATTCCTGACAGATGTGCCCCAAACATGCACTGGCTCACTTTAACTAAGAGTGCTGGAAAAACAGGATATCTGTGCACAGATGAGTGAAACTAGATCCCTATCTCTCACCTCATTCCAAAGGCCTCAATGTAAGGTGTGGAACTTTGAAAGTGCGACAGGAAAACACAGGGAGAGTACTTCAAGATATAGGCATAGGCAAGGACTTTCTGAAAAGGATCAAGAGCTGAGGAAATAAAAGCAAGAACTGACCAGTGAGAGTACATGGAATTAAAAAACTTCTACAGGCTAGACTTGGGGAGGATCTCTGTGAGTTCAAAGCCAGCCTGATCTACACAGTGAGCTCCAGGTCAACCAAGGCTACATAGTGAGACCCTGTCTCAAAAAATATATAAAATAAATGGCTTCTACACACCAAATAAAAGAGCCAATAAAGTTAGGAGACAGCCCACGGAATTGAAGGGAAAGACTTGTCAGTTATACATCCAAAAAGGCATAGTATCTCGAATCTATAAATAATTCAAAAATTTAAACACTAAAAATATTCAATCAAAGCTGAGCGCTGGTGGTACACACCTTTAATCCCAGCACTTGAAAGGCAGAGGCAGGCGGATCTCTGTGAGTTCGAGGCCAGCCTGGTCTACAGAGTGAGTTCCAGGACAGGCTCCAAAAGCTACACAAAGAAACCCTGTCTTGAAAAATCAAAAAAAAAAAATTCAATCAATAAATAGGTAAATGGAATGAACAGACCATTCTCAAAAGATGAAGTATAAATGACTCATAAATGCATGAAAAAAATGTTCAACACCCTTAACCAATAGGCAAACACAATCAAAACTTTATTTTGATCCTATCTCAGGTCAGTCAAAGTGGATATCGTTAAGAAAACAAACAATGTATACAGGGATGAGGGGGAGGGGAGCCTTTATACACTGCTGATGGGGATATAAATTAATCAGTGTGGAAGCTCCTGAAGAAACGGTTACCACATGATCCTGCCTTGCAACTCCTGTGAATACACCCAAAGGAGCCTAAGTCAGCAAGCACAGAGATACCTGCATACCCATGTTTGCTACTGTGCACAGTTGCTGGAGTTACAGAATAACCCTAAAAGCCCGTGAACAGATGAATAGATAAAATATGATCTATACATACACTAGAGCTTTACCTAGCCACAAAAAGGCTGAAATCACGTCATTTGCAGCAAAATGACTAGAACTGAAAGTAAGCCAGACTCAGACAACACTACAGGTTTCCTCTCATGTGTGGAATCTAGATTATATAAATATAGATGCATGATACATATATTCTTCAAACATACTCAGCATGGAAATAGAAGGGGTCTGTCTGGGAAGGAAAGGGGGACCAGTCAGAATGACAGGGACAGAAGGGGGTAATGCTTACCATCCATCACATGATGGAGAACTTCACTATGAAAGCCGTCACTTCCTGTAATGAATATAAACTAATGACATTTTTAACATTCAAATAAAATACAAGTGAAAAGAAATGATAAGTTCATTCTAACAAAAATTTAGAAGGTCTTCCTAAGAAAGAAAAAAAAATCCAGAATCTACAGAAGAAAAGACCTAATCTCATTAAAATACTTCATAAAACCAGATTATGAAGATTAGTAAAAATTATTTCCAAAATACTTAGCAGGTAAAATATTAATATTCAGAACATCAATGAGTTTCTAACAGAAGAAAGGAAAGATGACTCAGAAAAGCATATAAAGGAAACAAACAAGCAACCAAAAATAGAAACATAACCAATAAATATGACAGCATATCTGGTTCTCAATGAGGGGACAGAATTTATATATATATAAACTTATTTATATATATATATAAACTTATATATATATATATATATATATATATATGCTGATATCAGGGCTCAATGGTCGCCATTCCTTTTAGTATTGCATGGGAAGCATTCTAGGTTCTTGTATAAAACAAAGACTTAACAGACATGTGCATAGTATCCAGCCACATGATAGACTTCTTTAAGGAAAACACCCCTCTAAAGCAGACAGCAGGCCAGAGTGGGGTGAAAACTGAATGGGTCAAAGGTAGTGGTGCACAGCACAGGGTTTTTATGTCCCATAGCCCAGGCTTTCAGCATCTTCTGCATGGTGTAGGCTCTTGTAGTCATTTGCAGAGAGCAAACGTTTCCACAAATGCCCTGTTCCGTGTAGTTCAGTACACAGCTTCACGCAGCTCTAGTCTCCGGTCTCTGCAGCTTCACTCTCCACCCGGATGTGTATATTCCAGAGTTCTAATGAACCACAGGTTACTTCTGGACATCAGAACACCTCTGCACCAGCGGCTGCCTTTCCTGCCATCTTCACCAACTTTTTTCTTTATGTTAATCGTGTAAGGCTTTGCACAAGGCCTTCTGAACCTCACTTCCCATCTTACTCTCCTACCTCAGTGCGGCAAAAAGTACAAAAATGAGGTGATAACAGACCACGGCAAATGCAGTGTATGAAAACTGATGGGGTAAATTAGGGAAGGCCATTCGAAAGCATCCCCCAAGAGCTAAAGAGCATACAGCAATTGACTAAACTATTCCAAAAGAAATGCACATTTATATGCCCACACTACTCACCATGCAAGCTTACACACAGGAATTCATGAATGCTCATCAAAGCATCGCATGGATTACTAAAAGCAAAATATCAATGACCTTCCAGCTTACTATCAGCAAGGAGAGGAATAGTTACCTTCATCCCAATCCAAACAGCTCTGATTCATGGTTCTTCAAGATGACTTCAGCTTTTGCCCTTGGCTCACATTCCTTATCAACTATTAGTCAACTACTTAAACAAAAGCCAAGGTTTGGTCAGATTTTCTCAAGACAGTTGTCTTCCTTTTATGTATTGTCTGGCTTACCTTCTTCTACCAGTAATCACAGCTGACCAGCCTAGATAGAAGGGTTTAACTTACAACACAACCTCAGTGCATGGCAGTCTACACAATGCAGAACGGTCAACCTGGAAGACTCAATACTTGGACTCTGAGTAAAATTCAAAATTATGCTGTCTTTCCTTCTGTTACTAATCATCAATTACCATTCATATTTTTCAGTCTCCAAGTCCTGGCAATCTGGGATTTAATTTACAATAACTCTGAGTTATACAAGATGAGTGTTACTATCACGTTTCATTAAGGAAACAGGTGTAGAAGGGGATTGTGGGTTGCCCCAATATTGGCCTGCGGCTTTAAAAAACGCAGAGCTGAAACTGGGTATGTGGTTGTGTGTGTGTGTGTGTGTGTGTGTGTGTGTGTGTGTGTGTGTATGTATATGTGCATTGCGTGTGCTTGTGCTTACTGAGGGGCATGGAGGCAAAGAGCAACATCAACTGTTATTCCTTAGTCACTTCTCCATCTTATTTTTTATTTTTGAGAATTTCATTCATTATCCCCCCTCCAGCTTCTCCCAAATCTCCTTCAATACATCTCCTGTCAACTTCATGTCTTTTTTTTTCCTTAGGCCACACTAAGTCCAGTTACTGTTTGCCATACAAGCATGGCAGTGGGCCAGCCACTAGAGCACCGGAAACTCACCAGTGGCCACACCCTCAAAAGGTAGGTTCTCCCCACCCCAGCAGCTACCACCTCCCAATAGCTCCTCAGTAAGGGGGTGGGGCCTGGAGATCACCTCCCCATCCATGCTGGGGTTTTAGGGCCTTATGATCTTCTGTAACGTCTTACGCAGGTAACCATGGCTGCTGTGAGTTTATGAGTGTGAAAGCCATGGCGTGTCCCGTCACGGCCTGAGGACAGCATCTCTCAGCACTCCTCCCAATCCTCTTTCTGCCTCCTTTCCCAAAATGTTCCCTGAGCCTTGGTGGCAGTG
Organism: Peromyscus aztecus; assembly: GCA_902168405.1. Lineage (NCBI taxonomy): Eukaryota > Metazoa > Chordata > Mammalia > Rodentia > Cricetidae > Peromyscus > Peromyscus aztecus. The sequence continues at coordinate 28,174 of CABHPQ010165363.1, read as the reverse complement.
AGGTAATTAATACCGGTGTCCCACTCGGGGAGAGCACTCGCGTTCTCTCTCAGCACTTTGGCACGTTACACATCTCTCCATTGATTGCTGCCCACTGCGTAAAAGGAACTTCTCTGACCAAGGCTGAAATCAGCCCAGGTCTATCAACATGGATGTTTAGAAGACAACAAAGTGCTTGACATCTTTAGTCATCAGTGAAACCCAAATGAAGACCGCTTCAGGACTCTCACCCCAGCCAGAGTGGCCATCTTCAAGAATACAAATGACACCTTGTTGTTTGAGGCAGGGTCTCTCCTGAACCTGGAGCTGACCGATTCAGCTGACCTGACTGGCCAGCAAGCCCCGGGATCCCCCTGTGTGCCTGCCTCCCCAGTGCTGGGATCACAAGCACATGCTTCCGTGCCCAGCTTTATGTGGGAGCTGGGGATCAAACACAGGCCTTTATGCGGGTACAGCAAGCATTTTACTGACTGAGCCATGTCCCCAGCCCTAAGCACCGGCTTTATGCTGTAACTGACGTGCTCTTTGCACATACGTGGGCCTCAGAACAAAGTAACTAGTGAAGTCCTGTTTATCCAGACCAGTGGTTCTCAACCTTCCTCATGCTGCCACCCTTTAATAAAGTTATGTTGCGGTGACCCCAAACCATAAAATTACTTTTGTTGCTACCTTGTAACTGTAATGTAGCTACTGTTACGAATCGTAATGTAAGTATCTGTATTTTCTGATGGTTGTAGACAGCGCTGCAAAGGGGTCGAGACCCACAAGTTGAGAACCACTGACTCAGACTCCAACCTGGCGAATTTGCCGCTCAGGAATGAGGAAGCCCAACACCTCAGCCCCAGCCCCCAACCCCACAGCTCCCTGAGCTAGGGCCAGAATCCTCATGCAGGGGTCTTTGCTCAGACTCTGGCCTCTCCTTCATTAAATCGCTCTTTACCAGAGGGGGCGGGCTTCCCTGCCCCCGGAAGCTTAGAAATAGAGACTTGGAGTGGGTGGGAGTGGGAGCCGGTGGGACCTTTGAGAAGCAAGCTGTGCTATTTTCATTGTTTTTACTCAAACATGAATCTTTGTTCTCCGATGCAAATTTTGAGAAATCGGTGCCAGTCCGCTCTGAACAAAAGAATTTTGGTCTAACAAACAAAATTTGAGATAAAAGTCTGGCTTTCTTAGCTGCATCTTGAGCATCTGCCTCCCCTCCCCCTCCCACGCTGGCTGACTCCCAAAGGTGGAGGGAAACAACTTTGTGGGTCGCTTCCCAGTTACTGAATACAGAGAGTCCAGGGTGCCCTACGTCAAGACTATGAAAATAAACTTCCTTACGCTGCTTAGGAGACTGATCTGGTGACCCACCCTTCCTTTCTCAACAACCCGAAGACCATAGCGTTCCATGAGCCAGGGCTCAGTTTCATTGAGTTTTTATGAAAGGCCTGATCCGCTACTTATTCTAAATGGAATTTTACATTGGCTTTGATGTCCATAAGGACACTAGTTCATTATTTATATTTACTAAGCAAATAATTGTTTAACAAAAGTCTGTTTTTCCTTGTTCTCCTCTTTCAGACATATAACAAGAGATTATAAATGAGTCAAATTTTTTTCTGATCAACTACATTAAATGTCATATTTGTATATGTTGAAATATGGATCTTTTTGATCATCTTAACAGCTGCATTCTATGGCCATGCCTCAACTTAATTAGCTCCTTATTCTTGAATATTGAAATTTTTTATAATTTTACTGAAATTATAAATAATGTCGATGAGGATTTCTATGGATAAGGCTCATTTATCATCTATGGGATGGTTTATTTTAAAATTCTAGGAGAAAAGGTGTTAGGTTAAAATATGTGATTTTTTTGTCATTTATGGTTTTGACAAATATTGAAATAAAAAATCCCAATGTACTAACCTCAATATCAGATATTGACTTCAATTTTTCTACCATTAATCATAGCTATACTTGTGGGTTATTTTTGTATTTTATTTTCTTTCTCTATCCCATGCTTTCACAAGTGTGTGTGTGTGTGTGTGTGTGTGTGTGTGTATGAATGCGCGCGCGCATTCACAAAGACAGGAGCATTTTAAAACACATTTAGCAAATATGACCTTGGAGTTCATATGGTGACTATCAAAAGGAGAAGTCAGCCTGAGTCTAACATTCCCAGTAATGGATTACTTCTCCTAAATCCAAGGAATGGACTTCTATACTAGCAATGCCTTTGCTGAATCCATATGCCTGAGGTCAGACATGGCTACCAATAAGAGACTCCAAGCTCTAACTTGGCCCATTGGAACAAGGTCTTCAAGAGGGACACCGAGATCAGTCCTGTGTTGCTTGGAGTTGGGATGGCTTACAGGCAAGAGTTGTGAAAGTTTGCAAAGTTTAAACCTAGGGTCACCAAATGAGGGCCACGGGGAGCTTTATCTCCACTTACCTGAGAGAATTTCCTGGCAGTCCAGCCTGTTGCATAAGGACCTGAGGCTTGGACTGCCTGAGAGGAAATACATTCTTATCCAGGAAGTACTTGTTTAGGGTCCAGATAACCACAGCCACCTGTCAGAAGATACTGCCCATTTGAATTTGGGCATCATCTTCCCACAGCTCCCAGGCTCTACAAAGGTAGAACCCAAGGCCTTCGGGCTCCAGTCCACCTTCCCTGTGCTTGACTCTGCTACTGTGAATAACATCGAGTTCACAGATGTAGATTCAATGTGTTCCTGTTTGCTCAAGGAGACATGATGTGGACTTTGAATTTGTCATAGAACTGAGAAGGGAAACTAGCTGAGATTGAGAAGCATCGCAATGCTCTGAATTGCTTAATCATCTTCCCCTCAGATGCTCAAATCCCCCTAAGTAACCTCAAGATGCCAACTTCCAGCTTCCAAGAAAACTCAGTGACTTAATTCCTCTAAGTCTATGATGCATGAGACTGGAAATCAGTATCTTCATGAACAACATGTATAGATTTTGTACATACAGATTTTATGTGTGGGCCCCTTTGTCAATATTTGTGAAAAGGAAAGTCACAGCGCACTGGGACCTAACACATGGCCTTATGACACCTCCTAAATCCTTCTATGTGACTTCAGAGTGCTACATCTGCTTGGGGAGCAAAGGTACTTGACCTTGTTCTCTAAAGAAGGGATCCCCAAAACTCTGGGCTTAGCCCAGATCCATGTGTAGACTCCCAACCTTCTTAGGAGTCATTACTAGAAATGCAGGGTCCCAGGCCCCAATCTGGACCTGCCCAGTTAGCAGCAGCTGTAATGAGACCTCAGGTGACCCAAAAGCACAAGGAAGTGACATCTGAAAAGCCTTCATCTGGATTGCTCATAAAGAATGCTGGCAATTTCTGATTACAAAAGTAAAAAAGAAAAAAAGTGAAGAGTTTGAAAAGTGTCCCCCACCCTCCTCTTCATCCTGGAAGGAGGAGGAAGGTGACTTGACCTTGTATATAAATAGACTTTTGCACAAGGTGACTACCAAGCCGTGTGCAGGTGTGTCACGAGGACAGCGACCTATTGAGTGCAGTAGAACTGAGTCAAGGTAGGTGGCAGGGTGGATCGAGGGACAGAAGGAACCGCTAGACAGCTGACTGATAATGTAAAATACTCACAGCTTTGTGGGCAGAGGTTTGGTGAACTCCAGGGTGTGTAGGAAGATGTCGCTCTTCTTGCCCAAGGTTGTTATCTCAATCGATTGTAAGGACAGGAAGAGAAACGTTGGGTGAATGTTCTTGAGAGCCATTCTTCCCAGACAGCCCAGTTCCAGTCAAGGACAGCTGAAGGCAGGCTGGTAAGGACAAGAGAAGCCCTGGAGGAATCCAGTTAACATGGAAATGTTAACGTTCTCTCACACTTTCAAAATCCTTTGAAAACACTGTTCTTTAAAGACACTGTCATTACCATATTTAAATAGTTCCCATTTTAGAGTGTGAGATTATTCCTATTTTTTACTGTAATATATGATGCTGCAATAAATATCTTTTTCACACATCATTATCCATATACTCAATTATTTGCTTTTTAAAATCGAAGTGAACTATATAGAGAGAAATGTGTAAAAATCAAAAGTAGACAGTTTAACGACTGATCACAAAAAGAACATACCCAGAGATGCACCACCTAGGTCAAGAGGCAGAGTACAGTCACAAGTCCAAGTCCTTTGGGCCACCATCTAGTGACTGTACCTTCCTTCGGGGTATACTATCTATACCAGGCAGCTTTTTATCATCATATCAAAATAGTCAGGGTGGTAAACACAAGAAAAGCTTGTTTGGGCTCTATCTAGGATGAGGTCCTGTTCATGGCCTTTGGAGAGACAGTAGACAATGACATCCATCCCTTAGAGGCCAAGAAGCAAAGAGGAAGGAAGAGGAAGGGCTGGGATCTCCATAGCCCTCAAGGGCATTGCACCAACAACCTAACTTCCTTCCAGTATGCCCCATTTAGGCCCCATGTAGTGTTCCATGACCTCCCAACAACACCATGGACTGAGGACCAAGCCTGTAATGTGTGGCCTTTTGAGGAACATTTCAGATTCAAACCAAATTTTTGATACCAATTGAATGAATTTTACATAAATACAAATATATATTTACATAGTTGAATATGTTGCATAAATATAAACTATATGCTTACTCATATATTTCACACATATCATATGCATTTATGCTTTTGTGTATTTTAGTTATCAACTGTATATAAATGCATCTCTAAATTTCATGCATAGCCAAATACAAAGTCATACAGATTTTGCATGTGGGCCCCTTCGTCAATATTTGTGAGATTCATCCAAGGTTTGTTTAGAGGGAAGATCCATTTCTATTTGAATATCCACAATGTTCCTTTTCTGTTTCTTCAGCAGGGCATCCTGCAACCAGCTACTCCATCCCAGGCAGAAGCAGAAGTCTGCTGGTTGCCTTGCTGCTGTTGCTAAACTCTAAGTGGATTCCTGGGCAAACAAAACAAAGATTTTTTTTTGTTTGTGTTTGTGTGCCATTGATTTATACTGTTAATTGCTTTCCATAAAAGCTGTGACAATTTGTGCTAAAGAAAAAAAAAAGGCAGGGTTTTCCTGAGGCATGAGTTTCAGGAATTCCTAATAATAACCAAAAATATAAAACCTTTGTGATAATATTTTAAGTATTATAACTGTCTAAGAGAAATTATAATTATGAAGGTATTGGTATTACCTCTGTCAAAGTCCTTTATGATACTGTATTGCTAAATTCTCACAAAACTGAGTGGTAAGTTTTATGCCTATCCCATTAAAGATGAGCAAACTAAAAGTCAAAATGGGAAGGGACCTGGCTGAGTCACCAAACAGCATCCTGATTACATGTCTTGCCTAGATGGTGGCTGAAGAAATACATCATGGACACTGCAGGATACAAAGAGAAATACAAGAACGCCACCCTTTGGTGCGGAAATGGGCATCCATTCAAAAGCACCTTACTCCCCCCCAGAAACATCTCTCCTCTCTGCCCACTTCGGGGAAGTAATACCTTATGTGCCCATCCTCTCTATAGAAATGGGCTCCTACAGAAAGACCTGGAATGTCATTGCTGAGGTCACTTGATCAGGGAATGCAATAGCTTCCCTCCCTTGCCCATGGCAGATAGAACTAACTAAACGCCATGGAGCCGCAGCCTACCCTGCAGAGCCATCTCTACTTTACCTGCCACATGGCCTGGTCTCTCACCCTTAAATGTGCTAAGTTTCACATCTTCTTCTGGCCTGGTCGCAGCCAATCTCCTCGTGGTTGAATACTGTTTCTACTTTTTGTCCTTCGGGTCTCAGCTCAAATGTCACTTTCTCCCAGCTCTTCCTGAAGCCCAATCTCAAGGAGCATCCTCTTCCCTCCCCCTACTATCATCTTGCTGTCATTTTTAAGTTTAACTTTGTCAGTCATCTGTTCCTGTGGTTAGTGCTGCAGCTGTCTCCTCACTTGTTCACCTACCCAGTGTCCGGAAGAGTCCCTAGGACAAAGCAGTTGGTCAATTAGTGGTTGCAAAAATATGCCAGTGACTTGAAATGGCTTTTTCTTGTGAGTCCAGGTATGCCATTTAAAGGGTTCCCACCACAATGTTACAGCCATTTGCTACCAGGAACAGAATTGAAACACGGCCTAAAATCTTTCTGCAGTGACTATCTCTTTATCCTTCCTTTACAAATGAGGAAACTGAGGCCTGGAATAAGCAGCCACACACCTGTAGTAAAGCCACTGGACGAGTGAGAGTAGAATGTGGGCTGACATCGGCCATTCCAACAGCCCACCCTCACCCAGCCCACCCTCGCCCAGCCCACCACATGGAAATGAGAAGATCAGAAGGGTAATCCCACGCATAGGAGCAGTGCGATTCTGCCCTGAATGCTTTACTGAATCACCAGCTGCCTTTCATCACCATTCTGGGGGTTAAAATCGGTATAAGATTCTCCTGTGTTTCTGTGGCTACAAAGCAAACTCAAGCTCAAACTCCCTTGAAAATGTCAAAGGAGTGAACTTAATTTTAATTAAAAAAAAAAAAAGGAAAATCATGTGTGTGTGCTTAATAAAATGTAATTTGGGCAATTTGGAGCTCATAAAGTAGAACCTGTATGTAAAAACCAACAATTAGCTTTAGGAAACAATACATTGAACCCTTGGCATTAGGAAAGTCAGCAGCTTGACTTTCCAAAGATAAGAATATACTGGCATGAAGCAGTGAAGCAAGGGAATCAGGGAGATTGCTTCCCAAGAGTCACGGGGTATGAATTTGCTTCCCCAAGCACATGCTTCTGAGATCTGTGACCTTGGAACAATAACTCTCCTCTCCAGACCTTTATGTTAGACCCAGCATCCTTATTTTAATACAAGGCTGGTGGCATCTTCTTTCCTAGCAGAGTGCTTGTGCAGACAGAGAAGGAGGTAAATAGGGAAAAGCTTCAAGGTAGTGCCCATTGACTACCCTGTCATTATTTCACCCATCCCTAGTCTTCCAGCAGAAAGGATGGAGTCCTGCAGACCACATAGTCTAGGCCAGGGGCATGAGAGGAAAGTGGAGAGGGAGGAAGGGTGTGCAATCCTTCACAGCCACCTTGCATTAAGTTGCTGGGGACCTGTGACAGGCTGTGAGAGGTTATGTTCAGGAACCAGAAGCAAATTTCCAAGTCATACTGGATTGTGGGGAGGGGAACACCTGAGTCTCCTGGTCAGCAATCACCAGGGCTCCACTGGAGTTCCATGCAGATCTGGGAGCTCCTTTATAAAGATAGTTTGCATTTTGTTTTGTTTGTTTTGTTTTCTCAGACAGTCTCAGGTAACCTGGACCAGCTTTGAACCCCCTGTGTAGCTGAGGACAACCTTGAGCTTCTGATGCTCCCGAGTGCTGGGACTGCAGATACCCAGGTCTGTTCATTATTGAGTACTGGAGAGTGAACCCAGGGAATCATCCAGTCTTCTAACAGCTGAGCTATATCCTCAGTCCCACAAAGAGCTTCGCACACAGACTGTGCTATTCCCACTCAACGAAGACCATGAACCATGGGCAGGTAAGGCCACTATTAGATCACACATCCAGGTGACCCTGTCAAAACTCAAGACAGCTTTCCTGATTCCATCTGCCAGTCTACTTCACAGGCGCTCCCAGGGTTGCAAAAAGTCACTCACTGTGAGGCTGAGAAGTCAGCACCCGCTTCACCTGCTTGTCCCCTTTTACCCTGTGCCACTGAAGTTTCTGTCTGAGCCACAGGGAGCCACAGCCACAAGTGTGGTCTTCATGAGGCTCCTGCACACAGTGCCTTCTCCCTGTCCCTCTGCCAAGCAACAACCAGCACTCCAGGCAGAAGCAATTTTTCCTAGTGCCTTCCCAGAAGCAAAGTGGGTAATTAATTGCACTGAATAACACATTAAATGTACTAATAATTGGGTAGTCACAGCAAAATGATTACTTTGAAGAAATATTACCAATTCCCTGTTGTACTTAACATTTCTCCTTATTTATCATTACCGTTTTAATCAATAATAGTCACAATGCTAATAAATCCGTCTTAATTTTAATTGTGTTCAATTGGATGTACCCATACTGGAGTATTCTGAGCATACTTCATTATTTGTATTAATTTAAGATCACTTAAAGGCAAATTACATAGTTTGTACTTTCAAATAGGTAGTTAATTATGACAAAGTTTCTCTGGATTCAGCGTTTTCCAGCTCCAAGCTGTATACAGTGCAAAAAGAACTTCCCTGTTCTGCCAGGCATGAGGGCCAGAGATGGAGAGGAAAGGGGTGTGCTCTCGGAACCCCCTGGGATTAGCATATCCTGGCCTCTTAGAAAGGGCTTGGTTCTCTTAAGTATGATTGACAGCTCGGTGACTTTATCCTCACTTCTGCAGAGTCCTGAATGCAGTCCTCATTCATTTGCTCACCAAGATGGAGGGCAAGCCCCACACCAGGACCGAGAGACATGGAGGTCGACTGTGAGAGTTTGAAAGTGTCCAGAAGGCTTTTGGGAGTCAGCTCAGTGGCCAAAGTGTTTGCTACACAGGTATGATCCAGATCCCCAGCACCCATCTACATGCCAAGTGAGTGTGGCAGCTCACCTGTAATCCCAGCACTCAAAAGGTCAAGACAAGGGCTCTCCAGAGCAAGCTGGATAATAGATTAACCATATTGGAGAGCCCTGGCATCAACCAAGAGACTCTGCCTCAATGAATAGCATGAAGAGCCATTCAGAAAGACTCCCAAGGTCAGCCTCAGGTCTCTATGTTCAAGTGCATGCACAGACACGTATATCTACATACACACAAATGTGCATGCATGCATACTATATGCACAGATACCTGTCAAAAATAGAAAAGAAAGTATCTGAAGGCACTCACAGAGGTTCTGAGAAAGGCCAGCAGTTGTCAACAGTCAAAAGAAGCAAATTTCATGCAAACAAACGAACAGGGAATACAGACAAAAGCAAACACACTCTGCAGGTCTCCCAGGCAGGTAAGATCAGTGGGAAGCAGGGAAGCAGGTCCAGTTTTGACAGAGAGTCTGTTAGATGGCTTTGGTACTCTATGGGTTTTTAGCAGCAACAACGGAAGTGATGGAAGGGAAGGTCCAGGGGGAGAACCAGGCTGAAGGAAGCACTGACCTCAGACAGAGCTTTGAGTGGGCACTCGGTGGTTAGTGACACCAGGTTGGAGGAAGAGTAGAGGCCAGAATAGGAAGCCGGGTTTAGGAGGAAGGAAGATAGGTTCAGTTTGAGAGACTAAGAAGCAGCCAGCTAGAGAATTGGCACATAAGGCAGGGGTGCTGGCAAAAGCCCAGGGGAGTCAGCACGGGAGGTGGGTGGGGACCCAAAGAGTGATTCATGGGAGGAAAGGTCTCACTACTAGGTAGGTCTCACTTCGCTGGTGTCTACGCAGCCTAGGAAGCTTCTGGAATTTCTTCTCCTTGTCTCTGCCTAGACCTGGTCCACAAGGAAGATCTGATGGATCAAATTGTATTGAATGCAAATTGCACAGTTGTGTTTCAATGTGAGGCCATCTTGCCATCCTTGGGGCTTGCTCAGGACCTGTGGTTCCAGAGTAGGGGCTCTGGGAGCTGTGGCTAGCGACAGCGGTAGATGGAGCTGTGTCTCTGTGGCCACTCTGCACAGTTAGGGGATGGGGGTTCTGGCATCAGCAATAATTTAATAGGGATGGCAGTCACTGTGCTCATGACTGCCAGAAACCTAGAGTTGGAGGAAAGGGATTCATGGGAAAGGGGCTCCATCTCCTGGTAACAGCCAAAACCAACATTTCCACAGCACTTTACAGTTTATGAATTTAGGGTTATAGCTGACATTTGGTCCATATCTTGATCAGATGGGATGATAATGCAATACATGAAACACCATGGAGCTTACATTTCAGTTGTATGTCATCTAATACTAGCAATAACACGATAAAAGAGTAAATAATATCTTATCCCTTCCAGTTAGGGACCTCATCATCTGAAACCCAGTGAACCCGGTCTGAGCCATTCACTCTGATCCAGTGCTCACAAGTAAAGAGAAAACAAAGCCAAAATGGCCTGGCGTGGGTTCCTGGGTCAGACACGGGCTTTAAAGTTTGGAATAACAGAGAATAATCTTGGGGCCAAAGTAGGAATATATAGCAGAAAGTGACCAATGCTTTGTGAGGAGTCCAAACAACTTTCCATACAAAGACGTGAGCTGAGCCGCACTTTTAAAGATGGATGGAAGTTTGATGGACAGCAAAGAGCTGTGTATGCTCTGGGCACCAGGGACAGCACAAGCCACTGCCAAGAAGAGAAGAGTATCAGACAAAGGTGAGGGGAGAGTGGGAAGACAGAAGAGGCAAGAGAGGGGCGGGAGCTGGGTGTGGTGGCATCCACCTGTGGTGCTAGCAGTCAGGGGGTCTCAAATTCTAGTACCTCCCAGGCTCCTGACTCAAAATGTGGGGAGAAGGGCACTGAAAGCCAGCTCAGCTGGTAAAGTGCTTGGCCTAGAAGCACAGGGACATCAGTTTAATCCCCAGAACTCATGTTTTTTTAATAAATAAATATTTAAATTAAAAAAACAAACAGAAACGGCGTACATGTTTGTAATCCCAGTACTGGGGAAGTAGAGACAGGTCCCTGGGACTCAGTAGCCAAATATCCTAAGCTACCTGACAGATGCTGGCCTCTGGCCTCCATAGGAATGCACACAGAGAGACTTGTACATACATACAAACACGAAGACATAGACATGCACACTCACACACAGAGAGACATATATATACATACATACATTCACACACACACACACACACACACACACACACACACACACACACCCCACGCTCAGAAATCTAGTCTTCTCTCTACATACAGTGACTTTATTCAGGGTGTCCTTGTACCTCGTAGACTGGGACTTAAGCAGTGAGCCTCAAAACGATGTTTGCAAGCCAGCTACGACATACTTCTCCTCATGTCCAAGGACACCGCAGTACTCAGAAATTCTTGAATTCAACCCAGAAGTCATCAGCAGTTTCTGGTTTTCTTTACTCTCCAGGTCTGCAGCCTCCTCTACTGTTCTGCTCAGCAAAGATTCATGCTTAGGATCATGGCCTCCTAGGGGCCCCAAGCCTGGCCTCCACTTAGGGAAAAAAAAAAAGGCAAAGCTTTTGAATGTTTTATTTCCCTGACCCAAACAGCACAGTGAGTCCACGAAGAGTCTTCTAGCCTGGTGCTCTGGAATCAAGACCCTGACAGGCTGGGATTTGCCTGGGGAGGGAAGCCATTAAGGAGGTGCCACTTGTGGTTTACCTTGTGGCCTTTACTTGGCAACTTTTCTGTCCTGGTGCCTGAGAAAATGAGGCCCTCTGTTTTTCTGTAGGTTTGCAGCATCGAAGTGGAATTGGATCCGTTGGGTGTCCGTTTTCTGTGTCATGAATGGACTCTTGATTGCTGTCCCCACGTCTGGAAGATCCAGATCCCCGACTGGGGTGGCAGATTCACCTGGAGACGTGGCATTGAATGGACAGAGAGAGACCGGCCTACGGCTTCCTGGAGCCGCTGGGAATTGGGTTACAAACAGAGCTGGGGACAAGTGAAAAAATAAAATAGCAGTATCTTTTGTCTCAATCTAGATGTTCCTTGAAACAACAGTCTGTGAGCTCTATAGCCTGGAGATGTGTTGAGATACCAGCCACTGCCTAGAATAAGCCACATTCACGGCTCCCTTCCCTCTTCCTCCAGCTCAGACTACTCTTTCCTTAACATGACCCACTCCAGGTAGAGCAAAGAGAGGACAAGACCTGCGGTGTGAAGCTTGGAACCCAAGTCTCCTCTCTGCCAGGTTTATTATGAGGCCTTAGGCAAAGCCCCAAGGCCCTGTTTACCCACCTGCAAAATGGGAAAGCAGCTCCCCCAGGTATGGTTAACTCTCCATTCATTTCCATGTAATCCATAGACCACCACATCCGTTTTAGAGGTTAGAAGACCTGGCGAGCATGCCCGCCCTTATTTTCTGACGCTCAGATGAGAAAGCGTGCTCCGGTTGTTTTTGCAAATGGCACCAGGCCTTGCATCCTAATTACCAAACCTATGAGACGAGACGGTCGGACCATCAGTATGGCTGTGGCCTGAAGCCGCAGTGGTGAAGTCAAGTAAAGGCTTTACAGTCAGCCACACAGGTCGCTTACAAGTCACGTGGCCAGCATGAACTCCCAAAGTTCTCTCTCTTTGGTGTGTTCATCTACAACATGGGAACATGGAGGGGTTCTCCGGAGGGCTGTTCGAAGGAATCCATGGCACGTTGCATTTAAAGTAGCTTCCGGAACTGGTTGGCTCCTAGTAAGTGCCCAAAGGTGTTCTATTTGCACGATGATGGTGACAAGCATTCTAGGAGCAGAGGTTCACCTAAAACCACGGTCCTTGCCTCCAGAAGGGGACTAGAAGCTGCGGGCCCCGCTTCAGGCGCTGCATGGTGACATGCGCTTCTCATGTTTATCCCTCAAGGCTTCCTTTGGGCGGCTTCTTCCCCAGCAGCTGCTCTGTCAGCGGTCCATATGCCGCCTCGCTGCGGAGCAGCTTTGAAGACGTGGCTGCCAGCCCCACAGGAGAACTGTATAGCTGAGTTCGTGGCTCAGGGGGCACCGGCCTCCATCACAGCCAGCCTGCACCTCCTTGCTGCTCCAGCCGCCATGAGCTCCAGCCCCAGCTCACACTGAGCACCCCAGCCCACACAGAGCTTCAGCCCAGCACCACAATGTTGGGGAGCCCCACCCCCGCTCCCCAAGCCCAGCCTCATAAGCTCCAGCCCCGGCCCCCACCCCATCCTCCACAGTACAAGTGGGCAGGGGGCAGGAGGCCAGGCCTGGTTCCGGGAGGGGGTGCATATGGCAAGGAGGCCAGCTGGAGGAACAGGAGGGGACAGATGCCATGGGGGCCCGGATTTGTTTCTGCAGGAAGAATTCAGGGAGCTAATTGTCTCATTACCCGAGAGCGAATTCTCCATGGCCCTACCACGCAGTGTGAAAGCTGTGTGTGTGTGTGTGTGTGTATGTGTGTGTGTGTGTGTGTGTGTGTGTGTGTGTGTGTGTGTGTGTGCTCAGCAGTGGGTGGGTGGGAAGGAAGGGGAAGCTGGTCGCAGTTTCTTCCAGGCCTGTGCAGTAGAGCAACTTCTAGCTTCCAAGCCACGGAAGAAACTGCTTTAAAGAATTCAACCTCAACTGTAGCACAGCATTCCTTCCACCTAGTACCTCCAAGTCCCCAACGTCACACCTTCGGGGCAACAGACACATGCATGCGCACACATACCCAGCCATTGCCTTTTATCCTGAGTCTGATCTAGTTTCCAACCCATTCTTTAAAATGCAAAGTCCTTAGGTGCTGCTCGTTCTCAGGCCCTCCTTGCTTTTGCGCAGTGCTTCTCAGCCCATTTCTGCTTCCTGCTCTTTGCCCTGTGGGCCCTTCCTGCTAGGTACCCTTTGTGCCTGCTTGAATCTACCCATCTCCTTCAGCACAGTTTTCGGAGACCAGTTCAATAACCCACCTTTTGCTTCAGCTTTGGTTGTGTGGTTCCTGCCCTTCTACCTCTAATTTCAGACTTCTTGATGTAAAAACAAAGGTAAGTGACCTCTATGCAGCACCTTGACTCTTCCAGTAGCTTCCCACCCACGCTCTGGCATCTCTGCCTCAAAAGTGACAGCCCTGGAAAGTGGGTAGGATAACCCCTGGCCTCCCTCCTGCAATGCAATCAGCTGGTAGACGGAGAGACTGTTTACAGGCTACCACCTCACAGTCTTCCCTGGGAGAGAGAGCTCTGGAGACACAGGACACCAGACTGTGGGCCAGCATTTATGGAGGTAATCTTGGAGAACTACCAGTTTCCACTGCTAGGTTGAGCCTTTCTAGCCTCCTACCAGCTCTTCTCTCTGAGCTGGTACCCTCATATCTAGTCTACACAGCAGTAGGAACTGCACGTTCATCTGTGGGAGAGGTGTAAGCGCTGGTGTGTTTAACCAAACAGTAGATTGCTTCTTTCACCTACCGATTTTTTTTTTACATTTCTATTTTTAGTGTGTGGTGTATGTGTGTGTGTGTGTGTGTGTGTGTGTGTGTGTGTGTGTGTGTGTGTTTATGTGTGGGGGTATACAAGTCATGCCGCACATGTGGAGGTCAGAAGACAATTTGAGGGAGCCAATTCTTTCCTTCTGCCTTGTGGGTTCTGGGGATCAAACTCAGGTTGTCAGGTTTGGTGGCAGGTGCCTTTGTCACTGACCCATCCCGCCATCCCTCACTTCACGGTCTGTCTGGCCATCTTAAAGCTGCAAGATGGTGGCTCATTACTAGCCTCACATGTGGGAGAAGAGGAAAATGAAGAGGAGGAAGGGGGAACTCCTCCCTCAGGAGAGCAAAACTTGCCTCTAATTCCAACCAAGTTTCCACTTGCACAGGCCATACCGTACATACCCTCAGATGCAAGGGAGACCGGGAATACAGCTGTTTCTTGGATGCAGTGGAACCACAAACAATTTCAAGACACCATCGATAAGGAAGGAGAAAATGGCACAAGCGTTCTTCAAGGTTCCCTCTCTCATAGGCTCCGGGAAGTTGAGGGCATATTTTCACAGTTACAGACTCAGAGTCAATCTTAGTGCTTGGTACACAGTGACTGTGCCCAGGATGGGTGCTAAAGAGGGGAGGAGTGGATGAACAAGCAAGCAAATGAATAAATGAACTCTAAAGCTATCACTATTAACAAGTCTGAAGCTCTAAGCAGTCATATCCGACTTTTTCATATTGCATTTCATCTTCAAAGTTCACACGTGAGAACAATGCAATTGAGTCAGATTTTAAAAAAATCATGGGGAAAAAGTCTCACAATGACTTTAGTTTGTGATTTGGTATTGGGCCATATTCATAACTGTCTTGGCCACCTGTGTAGACTCAGATGGAAGACCCCTGACATCTTCCATCCTCTTTTCTATATACCTAGTACATGACTTTTCACTGTGTCCCGCCCTGGCTTCTCTGTGAAATGCTTGATAGCCCCAATACACACTGTCAGGCTAAATCAGATCTACAGCACTTAGTTCTGACTTATCTGAGACATAGCCTCCATGTTTCACTTCTTAAATGGCTAGTTATGAAACATTTAAAAATCCCCAACGTTGATAGATACATGACCTGCGTACTGACACAGGGTCAAGCATGTTCTTTGTAGCAGCTGTCTGGAATGCAGATTTTAATAAAGGTGTTTATTGCTAGATACATATCTGTTGCTAATAAAACACTGATTGGCCTGTGGCTAGGCAGAAAGTGTCTGAGCGGCTGTGGGACTGGCAGGTGAAAGAGATTTATCCTGACCGTGGGCCAGGCAGGAAAACTCTAGCCACACATATCATTTTGAAGAAATATAGTTTAAAATCTTTTAGTAGAAAAAAACATCTCTGCAGATTTTTTTAAAAGCCTGTCTTCACAAATACTATAAATTTGACAAACAAATAGAAGTATGAAAATTAGTCAGAAGTAGACTCTTAGTTGAATAGGTTTTTAAATAATTAAAGTGGGTTTCCTTCTTAATGAAGAAACAAGGGCTCCAAGATCAAATCAAGAAATTCTCCATTTTAGGTTGTTTCTGCTTTAACTGAGTGTCCAGGAACTGCTTCCTTGGGGTTTGCTGGCCAGGACAGCTGCAGGGAGGCCCGGGGACTGGGGATGTTGGGTTGCTGTCCTTCTCCCCTCTAGATGAGGACGTCTCAAGACAGAGTCAGAGCCAGGCTTCTCTGCATATGTAACCTGCAGCAGTGCTGACTCACCCCAGTCACCGCTAGAAGCACAACATGGAGAAACGTGCAGTTTCCTTGGAAGATGCCGCTCTTCAGGAGATGCCTCTGTTTTGAGGCTCCTCTTCCTCCTCTTCTCCATCCTGCCCTCCTCTTCCCATCGCTCTCCTTCTCTTCATCTTCCTTCTGAAACAGGGCCTCGGGTAGCCCAGGATGGCCTATATTCACTACATAGCTAAGGATGACTTTGAGCTTCTGATCTTCCTGCTTCCACCTCCCAGGTGCTGGGATTACAGTCTTGCACCACCACACCTGGTTTATGCTGTGCTGAGGGTGGAACCCAGGGCCTCATATTTGCTGCACAAGCCTTCTGTCAACTGACTACAGCCCCACCTCGTTTGTGCCTCTTTACAGTAAGGATAAAAATAGCCGAGCTGAACATAATGGCACACACACGCCTATGACCTCTACACTTCACAAGTTCAAGGTTAGCCTAGGAGACAGAATAAGAACCCGTCTCAAAACCACAACACAACAGCAAAAATAATGAAAATAAGTATCCTATCCCTTGGTTGTGAAGGGGGGAAAATGGGAGTCAACCCAAGTCATCATCTCACAGCATCAGGCAGATTTCTGTTTCTTTCTGTTTGTTTTTATAGCCAGAGCAACTACAGTCTACTCATGTCACATGACCCCATAAGTCAAAGCAAGGTGTGGGCGTGGACATCAAGACAGTGACTATCAAGGAGTTTCAGGGTCAGAGATGGTTTTCACGGGAACATCCTGACAGGATGGCTTCAGTAGAGGATTGTAAATTCTCAACACAAACATAGAATGTCAGTGTGAAAGTGATATATGCAGGTTTAGACTCACTTTGGCCTAAAGAGGGAGGTACTTTTGACATGCCAATAGAATGCTACTCCAGGCCCAGGGACTCTGTAGTATGAGCAGGGTCCTGAATCTTTCACTCTCCCTTCCTGTGACTTTGTAGTAATTACCTGATACAAGTTGCAGACCTCCATTTACTCACCTGAAAAGTGGAGTCTTGAGGGCTGTTCACACTCCAGCCTGGTGATTTAGAGGCAACCATCTAAAAGCCCACATGGGCTGGGATAGAATGGTTCAGACGTGCACACTCTCTGACAAGGTCCTTTGCCTGTCTCCATGTCCTGTCCTCATTGTCTTGGGTCTCTCTGGGTATAACTCCTCCAACACAGAACCTTCCCTAGCCCCTGGGAGAAACCAAGTTAGGAGTCTCAGGACAGGGCTATCATGTCACCTGTGTCTTGAATCATACGGTGGCTGTCCACAAGTCAAGGTGGTACGCCTCAGCCTCATCAGATGCCTCCAGAAGCCTGCAGACAAGTGTGGACTTGCCCAGAGAAGCATTATCATTCAGGTGTTGAGAGAAGGTGTAAACTCCAGCCATGCTAGTTTACATGGCCTCCAAGATTTCCCCCCAAAGAGAGGCTAATGGCGTCTTCTCTTTTACTTTTTTTCTCCGAATTTTTTTTTTTTTTTTTTTTTGGCTCCACTGTTATGAACTGCAAACAGCTATGCTCTGGCCAGGGACTCAGCAATAAATCTGCATTTAATAAACCGTCAAAAGATCGTCATTCTAGAGACAGTCCATGTCCCCTTCCTTGCCTCCTTCTATATGGTTCTTTGGTACCGAGATGCCATCTATATAAAAGCGACTAGCCGTCCAAATGGTCACTTCCTCCACACATATGCTGCTGGTAGGAAGCTGACCCTGAAACTATGTATCGTTAGAGCCCAAAGGTCCTATAGCAATTGTGATGGAAGAAGAGGGACCTGAACTCCAGGCTTGACCATGACTCTGGACAAATCTTCTCCCCGGAGCCTCAGCTGTTTCATCTGCAGACAGAAAATCCTGTCCTTTGTCACATACATTTCTCGGGGACACTATGAGGATGGTGGTCAGATGAGAGCAGGATGAGAACGGACAAGCTGTGTGTTTCTGGGAAGGCTTGAGACTGCCTTGTTCGTGCTGGGCTTTCAGCATGGTAGAAGGGAGACATATTGAAAACATTCTTCCCTTTACCGAGAAAACTCTGAGGCAGTATCAAATGGTCATCTGCCTTTCCCAGTGTCCTCCAGGTAAGCCACACTGTTCCCCCAAACTTTACCTGTTCAAACTTGGAAGAGACTTGGGAGGAAGGGCTCTCCGGCATCTCCTGGGGACCCTCATCCCACCACAGGCAGCTTGGTAAAAGAGGTTCTAAAAAACTTCCTGTCTTTGATAGGAGTCCTCATGCCTTCATACCCCTCTATTCAGCTGTAAGAACCCTGAAGCCATAGGACCAGCACTTGGGAATAATATTGAGTGTGTTCCAAATTAATACAGGGGACTGATGCTCTGGCTAAACACCAGGCAAAGCCATGAGTGGTGGAGAGGCAACTATCCTGCCTTGACATCCCTTTTAGAAGGCAGTAAGACTATTCTAAAAGATGGAAGTTCCTTTCTGGAACTCACCCTGAGAGCATCAACAACTCACTCCCCAAGAGCAGAAGAGAAGTTTTAGAAAATTAGTGTGTAATTTTAGAAGCCTTCTACAAACTTCTATCTCCAGCCCTCTATAAACTCCTGTCTGACTTTGTAAATAACAGTCATATAAGAACTTCCCCAGTAAACAGAGAGGCAGAGATGTACAGGCATTTCTGAGAGCCTACTTCTGCCTCGTTGAGTCTTATAAAAAAAGACCGTGTGCTCCGGCTCCCTCTTTACTGTTTCATAATGTTATCCATAAAAACCAGAACGATTCTTACTTGCCAGCTTTCAAGTTGCTTATTTCTGCTGTCCCCGTGATGAGATGAGAATGGGAAACTGATCAGAACCCCCACTTCCAGATCCCGATGACCCTCTTTTACCATGCCTGAGCCCTAGGCCAGCTGAGAGCTGGATGAAAAGAGGCACGATTTCTGAAAAAATGCCCCAATCACAAAGTTAAGTCATAGACTGAGAGACCAGCACGAATTCCAGCCCACTCCATGGTTCCAGCCGATCCCTACATACTCCAGTTCTAGCCCCCACTTCCTGCCCAGACGTCGGACATGCAGACTTACGGCTGCAGCACCGGTATGGAACTAACAACCTCACACAGGCTGGCCAGTGCCCACAGTTAGATGAGGTCAACTCCATTGACAGAGCCTTTGATTGTGCATCAGAGTGAATTTGCTTCTCTAACTGAACCCCGGATGACACATGGGGGTACAGATCAGAGGAATACAAGGCATTGTCCTGAAAAGACTGAGGGGGGACAGACTGGATAAGGGATCGTAGAGAAAGTTAAGCTGTCAGGTTCAAGACCCAGTGGAGTCCTTGGCTTCCACATATGGGCTACCTGGATGCCTCAGAAAACTACTGACCCCAGAACCTAGAACCAAGATAATCAAGAAGCGAGTGGTGGGGCTGGAGAGATAGCTCTGTGGTTATGAACACTTACTGCTCTTGCAGAGGACACAAGTTCCATTCCGAGCATACAGCTGCCTCTAATTTCAGTTCCAGGGGTATCCGATGCTCTGGCCTCTGGGATCATCTGTGCTCTTGTGCACATACTTGTGGAATATTTGCTTAACTATGCAAAGATGTTTTGCATTTGTTTAACTATGAAAGCTGTATTGCATTTGTTTATGTTGCCGAATATTTGTTTAACTATGTAAAGATGTGTTGCATTTGTTTAATTATGTAAAGATATGCTGCTGTTTTACCTTGCCTGCCTAAGTCACCTGACTGGTCTAATAAAAAGTTGAATGGACATAGCGAGGGAGGAGGTATAGGTGGGACTTCTGGGAAGGGAAAGTAAGGAGGAGGAGGAGGAATTTAGACTCGGAAAAGAGGAAAGAAAAAAAGATGCCAGGAGATGCCAGGCACCAGACAGACAGACATGGAGGAAGCAAGAAAGTAGGACATACAGAATGAAAGAAAGGTAAAAAGCCCCGAGGCAAAACGTATATGAATAGAAACAGGTTAAATTAAGTTAAAAGAGCTAGTGAGACAAGCCTATGCTAAGGCTGAGCCTTCATAATTAATATTAAGTCTCCATGTCTTTATTTAGGAGCTGGTTGGCAGCCCAAAGAAAATTCCAACTACACATACCCACATGCAGACACACACATATTCACATAATAAAAAATAAGTCTTAAAAGAGGCAATGGCTTCTGCCTGTGGTAGGAGGGCATGAGATTTGTCACATCGGGACTTGGGTGACTTTGATACAGGACAATGGATGCTATACATACTTACACGGACACACACTGACCACATGTGTGTTTGTCCTTAGTTTGTCCTTAGTGCATTCACTCAGTGACATCCTTCACTCCTTTCTCCTCCTTTCTCTCCTCCTTTGCAATGATCCTGGAAATTCTAAGAATTGTTCTAAATCCAAAGAGGGGGAAAAAACTGTACTGGGGTGGGGTGTAGCGGTACACACTTCTAATCTCAGTAATCGAGAGTTCAAGAATTCAAAGCCAGCCTGTTCTGTATAGTGAGTCCTAGCCCACCCAAGCCAGGGCTACATAGTGAGACCCTGTCTCAAAATACATACATACATACATACATACATACATACATACATACATACATGTTGAGACTGATTTTAGAATTACAACTCCTGTGGAAATTTTCCAACCCCCTGTCTATCTTAATTCCCTCTCCAGAGACAGTGAGGTGCAAGGGTATGGAGTGCCAGTACCTACCAGACAGAGTGCACACCTAATGGAATCCACTCACATGTGACCCTCGGAGGGTCAGGCAGACCCTTCTGGCCACAGAGGAAGCAGGATGGCCACTTTTGGTCCCTACAGTGGAGAGGCTACCCCCGGAACCTGGACAGAAAGCTTGTCCTTCTGTTCAGAGAGCCAGGAAGGTGATTTTTGTTCACGGTTCCCCCAAGAGCAAAGCCGCCAAGGCCCAGCCAGCTCTGAAGAACCCCCAGGGTTTAGCTGGCGGTTGACCTGGGGAAATACTGAGCAGCCTAAGGAGAAGAACATCCACTTTAACTTGAGCTCAGCGATCAGAACAAAGGAGGCAGGGCAGAGAGTGACAAGCGGGGTCCCACAGGAGCGGGGCGCAGGGAGACTGGGGTGGGAATGGCAGCTGCAGTGAGAGAACTCTCATGATCCAGACTTTTAAAACCACTTTCAAGGCTCTAAACAGCACGGCATTCTCACTGAAGTTTTTGATGCATAAACTGAAAGAGAAGCCATTTTGTTTCTGAAAATAGAGTAGCTTGTACACACACGCACACACACAAAAAAATACAGCAATAAATGGAAAAAGATGGAAATCAGAGAAAGGAAAAGCTAAGATATTGGGGACAATGCAGCAGACCTAAGTCATAAGTAATAAATATTCTAGGAGCAAATAAAATCAGCACAGAATAAAAGAACGAACAAATTTAAAATTTTTTAATCTAAATAAAGGTGTTTTGATATTAAGAGAGATTTTCTACTCCCAAACAGAACTGATTAAAGATGAAACTAAAGACCTTGACAAAACCTAATCTTTAAAAAAAAAAATGTCCAGCCCAATTTCTTCATTGAATAATTATGATTTTTCCCCTACCAACCAGCAAAAAAAAAAAAAAAAATTAGCTGAAAAAATAAAAGAGAACCAAAACCCAAATAGCATCTAATTTTTATTTTAAACTCCATCATTTAAATAAATGAAATTTAAAAAACCATCACACACCCAAATTAACCAGACCCAGAGACTACACAGCACAACAAACTTCTATACACTTAAGAAAAGGCATTCTGGTATTTTCTCTCCAAATAAATTTTGGAAGCACTGCAAAAGGGCACCACATAGAGAAAGCGGCTCCTCTTGCACACATTTATTAAATAACCTTTTTGTGCTTACAGGGACTGCATCAAATAACATTTCCACTTCTGTGTATTCCCAGTGCAGTGCTGTGTGTTGCCGGGAGAAACAATTCACATGAGCATCTGCTGTCCTGCAGTAAGTTTTGCTTGGGTGTTGTCCACTAAGACGCTCTCTAGGCACGCCTCCTCTGCAGTCTGAAGTCACTGACTCTCAAGAGGCTTGGCTTCTTATTTTATGATGTACATGTACCCACATGTGTTAGTATCTACGGATGTGTAACAAAAGCTTAGTGACAGTTATCTTGTGCTTGGGAGTCATTTGCTCTTCTGTTTGGTGACATAAGGATTTTTATTCACCTCTACCGTCTAGTCTTTAATAGAATATACCATGGAGCTGGCCTATGTATTGCTATTTTTAAACGGCTTTCTCAAATTGTAGACTCAAATTATCTGTTCTGTTCCATTGTTTAAATGGCATCACAGATTCCAGTTATATGTGTGTGGGTTCTCCTGGGTCTGTGTGTCCTTTCAGCTACTTTCTCCCTGGCCTCTTGATCCCTTTCAAGTCTCACAGTCTCTTCACTGTGTTCCTTGCCTTTCTTCAGCTCCTCCTAGCAATTTTTTTATTTTGGTTATTCTACTGGTGCTTTATAACTTACCCTTGATAATGTCTTCTCCTTATATTTCCTCCTAAATTAAGTCAAGTCACTGACTCTTAATTCAGTGATATTGTTTTATATCTTTGCATCAATGTGGAACTTCTTCTGCTGTTATTTTTGTGGTAGTTTTGAGACAGGGTCTTACCACATAGCCCAGGCTGACCTCAAGATTGCAATTCTCCTGTCTCAGCTTCCTGAATACTGGGATTTCAGGAGAGCACCACCATTTCTGGCTAATGTAGATTTTTTTTTTTTTTTAGGGTGATGCCGTGGTTTGGAAGAAAATGGACCCCAAAGAGAGTGGCACTATTAGGAGGTGTGGCTTTGTGGTATCGTATGTTTGTAGGTATGTTCTTGTTGGAGGAAGTATGTCACTGTGGAGGTGGGCTTTGAGGGTTCATATATGTCAAGCCACGCCCAGTGAGACAGTGCACTTCCTGTTGCCTTCTGATCAAGATGTAGCCAGCACCATGTTTGCCTGCATGCCATCATGTTCCCTGCCATTATGATAATGGACTGAACCTCTGAAACTGTAAGCCACCAACTCAGTTAAATGTTTTCCTTTATAAGAGTTGCTGTGATCATGGTGTCTCTTCACAGCAATAGAAACCCTAACTAAGAGAGGTTGTCTTTCTCTGTTTTCAGGTTGGAAGGAATCATCAGTCTTCCGATTTTGTGGCTGACTCTTGTCTTGCAAGACTGGTTTCCCATTTCGGGTCTTTTCCTCTTCACTACTGACCCTTCACATGGCACCTCCTCCTCCATCTCACTGTCTCCTCCTCTGAAGCAATTCTCTTTGCCTTCCTCAGGTAACACGAATTTTCAGGTTCCTACTAGTAGCTGCAACTCAGGGCAGATTCCTCCTCTCTGAAGTGACCTCAGCTCAGTCACAAGCTTCTCACTAGCTCCCCTTCTCCCTCTCCCAACAACATTTCCTCCTTTATACCATGCACCTAGTGAGGCCGTGGACAAAACATGAAGAAAACTCATTGTAAACATGTTTATGCACCTGCTGTTAAACTTGAAATTTGGACATTCCAGTCCTTCTGGTTATACTAAATTTGTGGTTTTGGTGTCGTTTTATTTTTCTTTCTTGTTGTCAAGTTTGTTTTTGAGATATTCAGATTTGTGTGGCCCTTATCTCATCTCTGGATGCTCTCTGATGGAAAAAGAATGATCAACGGGCACGAAGTTGCATTTGGATAAGAGAAGTGCATATGGGTTCTGGGGTGCTGCTGCACAGTAGAGGGGTTGCCAATAACAATAACCATGTATTTCACAAGCTGGAAGGAAAGACTGAATGTTCTAACCACAAAGAAATGAGGACCGTTGAGAAGACAGACTTGAACATTATAGGATGAGTACCTACAATGAAACATTATATGAAACTGTATATGTGCATTTCAATGTGCTAATTATAAACTAAATAAATAACGAAAATTAAATGCTTTCTAACACCAGGCGGTGGTGGCGCACACCTTTAATGCCAGCACTCGGGAGACAGAGGCAGGCGGATCTCTGTGAGTTCGAGGCCAGCCTGGGTGAGTTCCAGGAAAAGGCGCAAAGCTACACAGAGAAACCCTGTCTCGAAAAACCAAAAAAATTAAAAAATTAAAAAATTAAAAAAATGCTTTCTAACTATATCTTTTGGGTAACTGTAAAGATTTTACTGTCTTCCTTTAATTTTTTTGATATGAGGAATTAAACATAAGGTTTCATGCTCATTGGTCAGATAAGGCACTACTGAGCTAAATCACCAGCCCTTTCTTACTTTTTTTTTTTTTTTTTTTTTTTTTGGTTTTTCAAGACAGAGTTTCTCTGTGGAGCTCTGGAGCATATCCTAGAACTCGCTCTGTAGACCAGGCTGACCTCAAACTCACAGAGATCTGTAGTGGGTAGCTATTCCAGTTTTGACCTGAAAGTATTAACCCCATTGAGGCTTCTGGTAACTGTCACACCTACGAGGCGGGGCCAAGAGAGGACCCCTTAAGACCCGAGATCTGGATGTGCCAGCTCTCTTGGTTCCTGGATCCTGGATGCTGGATGTAGACCAAGCAGAGTTCTTAAGAGAACACCACTGGACTGCGCTTCACCTCTCCCGCACCCTGTAACCTATCCCTTTACTTGTAAGTTACCCCACAAAATAAACCTCCCTTTTAACTACGTAGAGTTGCCTTAATATTTCCACCAATACGTGGGGCACAAACCCATGACCCTGAGATTAAGAGTCTCATGCTCTACCGACTGAGGTGCTACAGAGATCCACCTGCCTCTGCCTCCAGAATGCTGGGACTAAAGGCGTGTGCCACCACCACCTAGCTTACTCTTTATTTTTAAGTAGGCTCTTGAAAAATTGCCAGGGAAAGTTTACTAAGTTCCCCCACGCAGGACACAGAAATAAAGATGACAGAGACAGGTAGATAGTGACGATGAACCTGTCACATCAAGCCGCAGATCACAGCCTCTAAGGGATGCTGAGGGACTCTGAGTAGGTGGGGGTACCCAGCCTGTATTCCCATTTGTGAGTGGGGAGAGCTCATTGGCTTCCCTAATAAGGGCATCTCCTCTCAAATGATGAAGGACGGGTGTTCTGCTTTGGAGGTTGACATGAAGAGGACAAGCCAATGTCTTTTGGATTTGTTTAGGAAGAGGGGCTTGATCTCGAGGACAGAAAAGAAAACCAAAAAGAGTTTACCCTGCACTCAAATCGCCTCACAGTCTCTTCTGAACCAGTCTTACTTCTCTGGTGCGGAAGGCCGCCCTACCTAGCCCGTGGATGACCCGCCATCATTGTTGAGAAATGCCTGCTGGTACCAAGCCAAAAGTAGCTCGGGAGCCTCTGCTGCTGTTTCCTTCGTTACACTGGTGGAGAGATGACCATCACCCCATCCTCCTTCTAAGAAGAACCCTTCAGAATCCCATAACAAGGTCATGTCCCACCTCACATCAGCGGGAAAAGGCTATGGCATCTCAGGTGCACTCAACAGCCTTATGAGAGAAAGGAAAGCAGGGGAGAAACTACCTCAGACTGATTTGCTCACGGGAGAGGTGCTGGGAAATGGGTGTGCCTCACAGCGTGGCCTGCAATCAAGGGCCCCCCACCATCTGGAGGGTCCTGCTAAGCCCACAAAGGGCACAGCTCCATTGGGCGGTCATATTTTTTGTTTGCCCAAGGGGAGTTAGACTTACCCAAAGCCATGCAAGCTTCTTTTGAAAGTAATGGCTTTGGTCATGATTAAATTTTTTTTTTATTATAGTGCACATCTCTTCCCACCCATGCATATAAATCTACCTCGCTCATTTTACAAGCTGAGTAATATTCCGTTAAGATGCTGCATATCATTTATGTGTTAAGCTGTTCTTACTGGAAAGCTGGGTTATTTCCAAACCCTTCCTACACCTACATCAAGGTGTATGTATGTGAATATTCTAACAGATTTTCACTCTAGTGAAAACTTGCTACATAAGTCTCTATGCAGATGTGTGAAAACTTCAAAGGGTAAGCGACTTGAAGCAGAACTGCTGTCCTAAAAGGAACAATGGTTTTTAAATTTTACATTCAGATTGCCCTCCAAAGATCTGCCCATGAGAATAGGACAATTCTTGTTCTCGTGTGTGTGTGTGTGTGTGTGTGTGTGTGTGTGTGTGTGTGTGTTGTTGTTGTTGTTGTTGTTATTGTTGTTGTTTATATCCACTATCATTCTGTTTCTTTTTAACTCTTGAATTTTTGCCAATTTTACTTTCCTAATCCCCCCTCCTTTTTTTTTTTTTTTTTTTCCCTAAATAGCCCAGGCTGGCCTCAAACTCATGACCTTTCGGCATCACCCTCCTGCCATCAAGCAGAAACAGGACTTTTATGAAGACCATCACTTGTGAGGTTGGGTCTCTCTTGGCCATGCTTGTTTCTCTCCTGGGGACTTGCCTAGTCACCATCTCCCCAGTTTGTATGTTGAGTTATTTGTTATTTTCCACTGATCTGGGAAGTTCTTTACATAATTCACCTGTTTCATGCTGCACAATGTCCACCTACGCTGTTACTTCTAAATGTGCTTCTCTTTGCTCATGTTGCTCATGACTTACTGAGATTTTCTCATTAACTTACAAAGGCTTTTTCTATCCTAAGGAGCTCTCTCTTGGTCACAAGTCCTTTATTTATTTGTTTTCCACTTCATTTGGGACTTGGTTAATTTAGAAGCTTTTTAGCGGCTGGCTTGTTTTTTGGTTTTTGGTTTTTTGAGACAGGGTCTCTATGTTTAGTTTTGGTGCCTGTCCTGGAACTCTGTAGACCAGGCTGGCCTTGAAATCACAGAGATCCACCTGGCTCTGCCTCCCGAGTGCTGAGATTAAAGGCGTGTGACACTGCCACCCGGCACTTAGAAGCATTTTATGCTTATGTGGACACATAAGCCTTTGCTTGTCGTAAATCTTCAGGTGGCTGCACCCCTCCTCAGATGAGACCTTCACTAATATCTTCTTCTTCAGGATTTCCTAGCTATGACTTTGTAGTCCATCTGGAATTTATTTCATGGCATGCCATAGGAATCTTATTCCTTTTTTTCCAAAATAGTTGGTCAAATTTCCCAATATCTTTCATCAAATTAGTCATCCTTTCCTCCGGAGAGTGTAACCTAACTTGCTCAGACAGTTAGTTTTTATTTGGACTTAAAAGATGTAGAAAAGATTGGGATCAGCGATCTTGACTTTGTCTGCTGGGGGGATGGAGTGTTGTTTGCTTTGGATAGGAAGGGAGTGTGGCGTGGGGTAACATGGGGGAGGCAGTTATGTGATCATGGAATTTGTTGTGAAAAAGGAAAGTTTGAGGAAGGGATTGCAAGAGAGAAATCTACTGAGTCATAAAAGGGATGTGTTATCAACAAAACAGCTTCAGAACGGCCAGAGGGCAGGACTCATAGGAGAGCCTTAAAATAGCAGAGCATGCAAACAGAATCAGGCTCCTAGCTGAAAGGAAAAAGCCCACAGGCAGTCCACCCCCAGCTAGCCTACTGGCTGTCACAGAGCCTCACACAGAGTTCACGTCAGGCTGGGCTAGCTAATTAGAGGCTAGAGGAAGCCACAGTTGTTACTGTAATCAATTCCCTTAGAGATGAGGAGATGGCTCAGTGAGTACAGTCTTTGCCCCGCAATAATGAAGACCTGCGTTTCATCCCCAGAAGCCATGAAAATAGCTGAGCATGGTGGCAAGCATCCGCAGCAGAGTGCTGAGGAGGCAGACACAGAAGGATCCACCCCCCATCTCCTGGGCTCGCTAGCCAGTCAGTCTAACTGAATGGGTAGCCACAGGTCCCATGAGAAGCACTATGTCAAAAAATAAGGTGGATGCTTTTGAGGAATGCATGTGAGGTTGGCCTCTAGCCTACACACACACACACAAACACACACACACACACACACACACACACACACACCACAAAAGTAAATAATTTTTTAAAAATAGTGCTTTTGTGCCAGGCGTTGGTGGCGCACGCCTTTAATCCCAGCACTCGGGAGGCAGAGGCAGGGGGATCTTTGTGAGTTCGAGGCCAGCCTGGGCTACCAAGTGAGCTCCAGGAAAGGCGCAAAGCTACACAGAGAAACCCTGTCTCGAAAAAACAAAAAAAAAAAAAGTGCTTTTGCAGCCTGGAGAGATAGCTCAGAGGTTAAGAGCACTGGCTGTTCTTTCAGAGGTCCTGAGTTCAATTCCCAGCAACCACATGGTGGCTCACAACCATCTATAATGAGATTTGGTGCCCTCTTCTGGTATGTAGGAATACATGCCAGAACACTATATACATAATAAATAAATAAATAAATGCTTTTGCACATCATTAATAACCCAAAGAAATTCACCTAATGACAAAAATATAGTCCAACATGTGGTCAGGTCATCATTTATTCAACCATTTCAGCATTTTC